>JAJOOR010017401.1:0-36963 GCA_036250505.1 Solanum acaule
ATATATTTTAGAAAATAATAAGATCATTATTTTAGTTAAATGAGTTTGATAAATTATTAAGCCTATTATTAAAAAAATGACTTTAATGACATGTCATGCCAATGGGAGAGAGTGAGGCTTTTGAAGTGTCAAGTATATTTGGAGGAAAATAGTGATAGTTGAGTGATATTTTGGTCCTAAATGAAACATAAATAATATTTCAAGGCAATTCCCTAAACTTGGGTGACCATTTAGGGAATTGACTCTGCATTTTGGATGAACTGATGGAGAATGACAAGTGCGCTGATGTACCATGACAAGCAATATACTATTTACTTTTTTTTAAAAAAGGGAAAAAGTCTATTCTAAAATATATTGAAGGGAGTTAGAGCTGTCAAAATGGGTTTGGCCCGATAGGCCGGTTCAACCCAACCCTTGAATTAAGTGGGGTTGGGCTAAATTTTTTCAGCTCATTTAGGAACGAAGTTTTTTAGCCCAGCCTATATTGGCCCGTTAGCCTCGTAGACCCAACCCGCAAGCCTCAGAGGCCAGCCCGTGGGCTGTGAATTTTAAAAATATTTATCATATATAAATTAGTATAAATTTTAGGAATCACATAGTTTTAATATGAAATTACAATCTATCCCTATTTAATTTGTAATTACATTAATTCCTGAAAAAGTAAAACAAACCGAATACATAATATGTAGCTCGGATACATTATAAAATAAACTAGATACATAATATGTAGCTCAGATACATTAAAAACTAGCTCGGATACATTATAAAATAAACCGAATACATAATATGTAGCTCAGATACATTAAAAACTAGCTCGGATACATAATAAAATAATTTAGAATTAGGAGAGAAATAAAGGATTTTAGAGGTTTTTAGAAATAGAAGGAATTATTGGAAATAAGGGAAACATAAGACATATATTTCAATAATTTTTCCTATATTTTAACTAGTGTTTTATTTGTCAAGATTTTGTCAATAAATATTTTTAAAATATCAATATAAAATCAAGTTAACTATTTTTTATATCTTTTACATTTTAGGGCCATTGACCCACTAAATTTTCTTATTAGCTTAAGTCCATTACTGAATTATAACTATGAATCTTTGATCTCTTCTACTTTTGTTTTTACGCCTAATTCTCCACTTCTCCTTTATTGTCTTGTTTATGAAAATTGTGATCATGTAATGTTTTTTGCTCGAATGAATCTTATGAATGTTGTAGCTTGACTATTATATTTTTGTTTTGTAAGTATTCATTCAAGTATGTGTAATTCATGGATGAATTTTTGTATGTATTGATGTCGTGTTCATCAGACATCAACATTCGATACTTTTTCTAAGAGGTCAATGTTGTCCATTTTTCGATTGGAGAGCCAACCCGTCCCAACCCGCGACCCGCTTAGGGCTGGGTTGGGCTGCTATTTTATTGGCCCTTTAATTAAAAGGGTCAGCCCGTCCTAACCCGTTTAACTCTCTAGCCTGTTAGGGTTGGGTTGGGTTGGATTGGGTCAGCCCATTTTGACAGCTCTAAAGGGAGCCTTGAACTAGTCGGTAGACAATATAGGCTATCTTAATCATTTATTTGCTTATCATGTTTAATTCATTATTTTGCTTACTATTTAGCTATTAATGATTTTATCTACATAGGTTCCAGACTTAATCCATTATCCTTTAAACCTCACACATAATTCAATAGTACCTTTTTTTTAAAGAGGAAAACAGTTAGGTGTCCACCATAGGACTTATGATGATTGTAATATTGTTTTGATCTTACTGATATGATTCGAACAAACCTTATTTTTGTGAAGCGGCACAAATAAATATCAACTTAATGGCAGTTACTAGAAACACCGATCAGATTAATAGAATAACAATGATCATGTTGGAATGTATATGTCCACTAGTTACGAATTACGATAGGACCAGGTCCTCAACACGATTACAATAACAGAAAGTAAATAAATGCTGAAAGTAAAGATTGTACACACAACTTTACGTGGAAACCTCCTTGCTCAAGGGAGTAAAACCATGACCTGTCTCACAGAGATTTTCAAACTGCTTTTACTAAACTTCACAAGCAAAAGTAAAACACAGTTTACAACAAGAGATTAACCTGCTAATCTCCATACTAAGTAATACCACCTATTACTTAAACGAGCCTAAGCAGATACAACACTGCCTACTATACTAACCCAACTGATTAATATAGACTTTGACGTAAGACACTAAATTACTCACAACTAAGTTCTTACAATGATTCACCCAAGATTGAAACGTTTCTATAACAAGCAAAACGATTCCTACAATATATGCACAATTACAAGCAGACAAAGTAACAACTGGTATGGAAGCAAGAATGCAATCTATCAAGTCCCTGTTGTTTTGAATCTTGAATATCTCTCTTTGAATGAATGAGTAAAATGTTGTTTGTGTATTGAATATATCAACCATGAAGAGCTATTGTTCGACGTACAAACAACTTCGTCCGTTCTGATTGGTTCAGGACACCAGCGCCTCACCAATCGCTGAAGTGACAGCTTGCCAGTTGTACAACATATAATCCTAGACGAACATACTCTGCAGAGGACTGGGTCCCTGCATTTGTGAGAGAATCATCAAAACATCCAGAAGCATTAATACTTATCATTTCCCCCCTTTTTGATGATGCAAACAATCTACAAACAGCCTCACATGAGTGTTAAGCATTCATTCAAAACTGCATTAGTTCCCCCTGTAACTGTTCCCCTGTCACTGTTCCCCCTATCACTGTTCTTCCCCTTTAGTTCAATTCCCTTCTGATTTCACAACAGTTTACCCTAAAATTCCCCATTTAGACATCATTAAAAAGGAGCAGCAGTAAACATATGCGAGTTATATGCAAAGCATTTAAGAATTCAGGGTCATGGGCCACACAGAGCATGAGCATGTAAGCAAAAAGAGAATATTAAACCATACTAAGTAGGGCATAGTAACAATTAACATTAGATCACAAAAACTGACCACAAGAGTCAGTCAAAACAGTACACATAGCCACAAGAGTTTTGACATAGAAATGAAGAGACTAGGAGGACATGACTTGTTTAGGACGGAGGGGGAAGGGGATTAAGGGTGCACATTAGCAAGGACATCCTCTCATTTGCAGCCTCATAAGCCTGGACAATTTGCTTGTTGAGAGCCATGACTTCCTCACTAAGTGAGGCATTTGTCTTCAGCAGTAGTTCATTCTCATCCCTCAACTTTTGCACCACTTGCTCATCCACACCACTTGCTCATCCACACCACTGGTACCAGGACCCTTGGAGACAACCTTCTGCAACTTAGATTTTAGTTGTGTAATTTCAACCTCCTTATCATTTAAGATCGCAGTGAGATTAGTCAACTCACGTTTAAGAGATGCTTGCTGTTCTAGAAGATCCGCCACCTGAGACCTGCCTTTGGCCTTCCCTTCAACACACTCACATTCCAGCAGGGTGACAACAGTAAACATTTGATTGGTGGTACCAGGTACTCCTCGTCCCAAAGGCACTTCAAAATGTTTGAGCACATAATTCAGTAGGTAGCCATAAGGGATGCCATGTTTAGCCCGTTTCCAAGTCATAACCCTGTGCATATGTTCAAGCATAATAGCAGGGAGATTAATTTCCTTAAGTTCATCCAACTTTTCCATGAGAAACAAATCAGTAGCAGATGCCACAGTTCTTTTCTCTGTTTGTGGTACCAACACCTTGTTGATGAACTTAAAGAGTAACTGATATTCCCCTCTAAGAAACTTCTTTTGCAACCCTGCTCACTTGATGTCCCCACGCTTTGTGGCCTGTTTTGGGAACTCGCTGGATGGTTTGCAGTCCTCAATTGATCGTATTCCTTTCACCGGCACACCCAGAATGATCCCCAAGGATTCCTCATCTAGAAAGATTTTAATATTTTTTAGAGTAGTCCTGATTCCTCCATCCTCTAGAAGCTCCATTTTGTAGTAAAATTCACGCACCTCAGGTTCATGAAGATATGGTGATGGGGGTTCGAACAGATGGCCCTAACCTTGTAGAGAAACAACATCAAAGAGATTCGACATACCAAATGCAGTAAGGATGTCAGGGTCGAATACTCTATCGTTCAGCACTTCTGGTTCTCCATTTCGACTATGCGCTCTTCCCTTGTCATCTCCTTGTCTGCAACAAGATTTTGAACAGAAGGACCTGGTCCCTTGACTGAACTTGTTGACTGAACTTAATTTAGCAGTGACCCTTTTTCTCACTCTCTCCTTCTTCACAGGCGATTTCTTTGCAACCTTCTGAATTCCCTTTGATTTTACCCTCTCGTCCTCTCCTTCCTTCCTTCTTTTCACCACATATGCAACAATATCATCAGACTCAGTGTCACTAGACCCAACATACAAAGGGGTAGAGGTAGGCTTTTCAGGCTCATGACCTTCCCTCCTCCTCTTCCTATCCCTTTCTATTTGAATTATGCTTGCTGCTATGGCACTTCCCATAACTTTCTGCGTCTCACTCCTTGTCCCATGCCTCTTCTTGTCTCCTTTAGAGTGGAACTCAACCATCTTTCCTTTTTCCTTTTCTTTGTCTCTCCTTCGCAAACTCAGTAGACTCATTAATGAGGTCAGCCTCAGGAGAACTCTTAACTATCTCTCGATCTGGGACACCAACTGTTAAGATGTTGGCTCCTCGCACCTCCGTTCTGCTCCATCTCAAAAGAGGTTCTTCCTCCTCCTCTTCACTTTCAACATCAAATGACCTGGGAGTTTGGTCAAACACAGGTTGAACATTGTGAGGGACCTGTTCCGGTGATCTCAACTCTGGTTCCAATAAAGTTAGTTGAACATCTCCTCTAAGCGAAGCCAAACTTTGCACAACCACCAGTTCTGCCCCTGCTGCTAGAGTGTTTGACTCTGGACCCCTTCCCTCAGGTAAATCCCTTTCAAATAGTCGGTCAGACATTGTAGAAGACACCGCCCTAGAAGCCATTTCTACTTCTTTAGTGGGAGGTTTGACATTAGGTTTCACAACACATTGCGCCTCCGAGTTTTGGGATTTGTCACAGGACAACACCAAAGTGGGAGAACAGGGTAAAATCTCCCCAGATGGTAGTACAGGAGAAACCACTACTTCAGTAAGAGAAGTGGTAGATTCAACTGTTTCACCAACTCCACAGACTGGTGTCGAGGGAGACTTTTCTGGGAGAGGACTGGAGAAGTTGAAAGAACTAGGGTTTTCAACCTCTTGGGAAATAGGAGGCCTTGAAGATGAAGAGGAGTTGGTCATTTTGATGAGAAGAAAAGAAGGGAAAATTTAGGAATGAAGTAATGATTCACAAAGGGATTAGGAAGAAATTAAGAGTTTGGATTCACAGAGGTTAGGTTTATATTTAAGTACAAGAGGTATTGGGTCCTTGAAACGAAGTGACTCTTGGTTTTAAAGTGAAAAGACGTTTGAAACTGACGCGATGAATGGGTGAGAGACATGTGGCAGTGACTGTTGACAGACACACAGTGTAGCATAAGTGATACTAACCTCATGGGGACCAGGTCCCATTTAGTATGTAGGCAGGTATGATTAGATCTTCCCTTCAGTCATCACGCCATGAGTGTATACCTGCATTAAGGTACCGAAAGTGAATTCTCAAACAGTAAGCATTACAACAAGTATAGATACCTGCCCTTCTTAACATAATCAAATGGAGGATTTTGTGCAGACTTGTTATAGAATCAGGTGATCTTGTGCATCCCCAGCCTTAACCTGTTTTTGAAGAAACATTCTTTTCTCAAGGGCTTAGTAAAGATATCAGCCAATTGGTCTTCTGTCTTACAGAACTTCATCACCACATTTTGCTTCTCAACATTGTCCCTTAAAAAGTGATGCCTCACATCTATGTGTTTTGTCCTCTTATGCTGAACAAGATTCTTGGCCATGTTCATTGCACTAGTGTTATCACAGATTAGAGGAATAGTGTCTTTGAGAACACCAAAATCTTCCAGTTGCTGTTTGATCCATAGTAGTTGAGCACATCAAGATGCAGCAGCCACATATTCTGCTTCTGTTGTAGACAATGCCACTGAATTTTGCTTCTTAGTCCCCCATAAAATTAGTGATGATCCTAGGAAATGTGCCATGCCTGATGTGCTTTTTCGATCAACAAGAAAACCTGCATAATCAGCATCAGCATAACCAATTAGATCAAGAGAGTCACCAGTGTGATAGAAGAGGACCAGGTCTTGTGTTCCCTTCAAGTATCTCAACACTCGCTTGGCTGCCTTCAAGTGTGATTCCTTTGGTGCTGCTTGAAACCTTGCACACATCCTTACACTGAAGACTATGTCAGGTCTGCTTGCAGTGAGATACAGAAGTGACCCAATAATCCCTTGTACATGGTCTGATTGACTTCAATTCCATCTCCATCTAGATCAAGCTTCACACTTGTGCTCATAGGAGTATCAAGAACTTTGCTTCAAGCAGATTGAACTTTTTTAGCAGTTCTTTTGTATACTTCTCTTGACATATGGATGTGCCTTGTGAAGACTGTCTGATCTGTAGTCCTAGGAAGAAAGTAAGCTCCCCCATCATGCTAATTTCAAATTCACTACTCATCAAATCAACAAACTTTTTGCTTAGTGAATCTGAAGTAGATCCAAAGATGATGCCATCTACATATACCTGCACAATCAACAACTCCTTACCTCTGGATTTTAGGAACAAGGTATTATCAATTTTACCTCTTTTGAACCCATTTGCAAGGAGAAACTTTGACAAGCACTCATACCAAGCTCTGGGAGCTTATTTTAAACCATACAAAGCTTTGTTTAACTTTAGCACATGATTTGGCAAATCTGCATCTTCAAAACTTGGAGGCTGTTTGACATACACCTCTTCTTTCAAATTCCTATTCAAGAAAGCACTCTTGACATCCATTTGAAAGAGTTTAAACTCCATATGAGCGGCAAAGGCTATCAGGATTCTAATAGCTTCCATTATGGCTACATGAGCAAAAGTCTCATCATAGTCAATCCCCTCCTCTTGATTGTATCCCTGCACCACGAATCTTGACTTGTTCTTGGTAATGATCCCATGCTCATCAAGTTTGTTTTTGAAGACCTATCTCATCCCAATAATGGTTCTATTGAGTGGTCTGGGGACCATGTGCCACACCTTGCTTCTCTCAAACTGATGAAGCTCTTCCTGTTTTGATGTTACCCAATCTGTATATCTCTTCTTCCACATCAGCATCTGATTCACCTTCCTCACCTTCTGGATTTTGAGATAATATTTCATGGACTGAACCCGAGGGACCAGGTTCTTCTGTGAGTTCTGCATCAATTTCTTTCGCAACCTGTTTGTTTCCAGGATTTTGGATTGCCTTATCCTTATTTCCTTTGATCAAATCCTCCAAATCAGGGTCTTCTTTGTGTTCATCATTTCTCTTAGACTCATCAAATTTCACGTGCATGCTTTCTTCAACACATAGAGTTCTTTTGTTAAAAACCATGTATGCCTTGTTGGTAGAAAAGTACCCAGCAAGAACGCCTTCATCACTCCTGGCATCAAACTTGCCAAGGTCATCATTTCCATTGTTTAGTACAAAGCATTTGCAACCAAATCGTTTCAGATGAGCAATTGAAGGTTTCCTGTTGTTCAGCAACTCTTAAGATGTTTTCTTGATCATAGACCTGATAAGACACCTGTTAGTAACATAGCAGGCTGTATTGACTGCTTCTGCCCAAAAATTCATTGCTAGTCCTGAGTCAATCAACATAGTTCTGGAAATATCCACCAATGTTCTATTCTTCATTTCAACAACTCCATTTTGCTGAGGAGTTCTTGGTGCGGAGAAATTGTGATTGATCCCATTTTCAGCACAAAAGTCTTCAATTTGAGAGTTCTCAAACATTGCGCCATGGTCACATCTGATACTAGCAATCTTACAGTTAGCCTTCAGTTGAATTGCTTTGGCAAACGTGATCAGAAGTTTGGCCGTCTCATCCTTAGTCCATAGAAACATGTTCCAGGTGAACCTGGAGAAATCATCAACAGCTACCAAAATATACTTCTTACCCCTCTGCTTTGAACTCTGACTGGTCTACACAGGTCCATGTGGAGAAGCTCCAGAGGTCTAGTTGTGCTCACATATTTCTTGGATTTGAAAGATGATCTTGTTTGTTTCCCTTTTGCACAGATATCACAGACTTTATCATTTGAGAACTTCATCTTTGGCAATCCATGGACCAGGTCCACTGCAACAAGTTTGTTTAACAAAGAGGCACTTACATGACCCAATCGCTGATGCCACAGGTTTGCATCATCAGTTTGAGTGCTCAGGCATGAAAGACTATCCCCTTCAATAGAATCAAGATTTGCAACGTACATATTTTTTACTCTTTGGCAGACATAACAACCCTTTTAGTTACGCAGTTCGTAACCAGACACTTATCAGACATGAACTTAACTTCATTTCCCTTGTTGCAGATTTGGGAAACACTCAAGAGATTGTATTTCAAACCATCCACATAGTGTACATTATCTATGAAATGATCAGTTGTTCTTCCTATCTTGCCAATTCCAACAATAAAACCCTTCTTTCCACCACCAAATGACACACCGCCACCTTGGTGTGCTTCCAAAGAGAGGAAGTTTAGAGTATCTCCAGTCATGTGCCTTGAGCATCCACTATCCATGTACCAGCATTGACTTCTTCCTCTCTTCTGCACAAGAATTTCTTATTAGACTTAGGAACCCACTTCAGATAAAGTTCCCAAAAACTGTCAAGAGGCTTAATGAGAAACCTCCTTGTCCATGGTGGCAAAGTATTCTTGCTGAAATGGTAGCTGGGACCATGTGCCTTTTTCTTTTTTTACAAAAACTTTTCTTGATTTAAAGAACTTTTCCTGCCTTTCTTTTACTCTTCTCATAAGCTCACAATTTTCTTTAAATGGCCATTTCTTCCACAATGGGTACACAAAAGGTTGTCGGAGACAGACACATATTTACTATGGGGATTGTAAGGAGGCTCTATCTGTCTACAACCTAACCCTCTTTTGCTGTTGAACTTCTGACTTGCTAAGTGGGAGAGTATCTTAGACAAATCAGTCCATTTGAGGGAGTGGTTTAACTCTTCTTTGATCTTGCAAAGATCCTTCACTAGATGAGAGTTCCTTTCAAGGGAGGTAGCTAACTTAGACTCAGAGGTCTTTAGGTTCTCTTCTAGCTCAACCTCAAAGTTACTGAGTTTTCGCTTCCCACCCTCCGAGGTACCAGGTTCCTCGTTGGGTTCCAGACTACTAGTCTTTAGGATACCTATCCTAACACTCATTTCAGACATTTGAGAGTTGAGGGCTGAGTTTTCATCCACACAAACTCAATTTTTCACTCATCATCAAATTTTCAGAAGTTAGTTCATTAACCGAGTCAATTAATAGAGCAGTAAGTTTTCTCAATCTATTAATGTGAAGAGTATCTAGATCATCCTTGAGATTAAAAAGGGTTACCTTATTCAGATCCTCTTCATCATCAGATTTTTCCATTAGTGAGAAAATGGAATTGAAGACAGATTCATCATCTTCCACAGCAATCATCGAGACATCTTTTGGACTGTCTGTCTCTTCCTTGGACTCGCTGGATGCATTTCCCCATACAACCTAAGCTTTCTTCACTAGTTGATCAGCATGAGCTTTCCTCTTGGCATGGTCTAGGACCTGGTCCCTTCTACGAGGTCTGAAGTCCTGAGTTTCCTGCTTTTGGCTGGGGCAATCCCTCATAAAATGACTAGGTTTGCCATATTTATGGCAAAGATCATTTGCATTTGATGCTCTGCTGGTCGAAGCTTTCTTTTGAAAGCCTCCATGTTTCTTGATAATCTTCTAAAACCTTCTAGTGACATATGTCATTTCATCCTCCTCCTCAGTCACATCGTTTTGAGATGTTTTCAACGCAACTCATTTCTCCTTCTTTCCCTCCTTCATGTTTGTCCCCTATTGCTTGTTCAGCTCATATGTTTGGAGATTTCTAATCAGTTCATCCATGAAAAGCGTTTTTAAATCTTTTGCTTCAGTTATAGCATTCACTTTACTTTCCCATGACTTGGGAAGAACCTTGAGAATCTTTCAAACTTGTTTGCTTGGGGAATAGGCTCATCAAAACATCTCAGTTCGTTGGTTATGGAGGTGAATCTTGAGTTCATCTCGTGAATGGTTTCACCTTTCTTCATACAGAAGTTCTCATATTGAGTCGTAAGCATATCGATCTTAGACTCCTTCACTTGTGTTGTTCCCTCGTAGGTTGTTTGAAGACAGTCCCATATCTCCTTGGCTGTCTCACAGGCGGAGATTTGGTTGTACTCATCTGAGCCGATTCCACATATCAGAATCTTCTTTCCTTTATAGTTCTTCTCTATCTTCTTCCTGTCCGTTTCATTGTACTCCTTTCTGGTTTTGATAACTGTTGTAGTGAGCTCTCCATCTTTCACCTCTTTTGTGGGAATGTATGGTCCATCAAGAATCACGTCCTACAACTTAGTGTCTTCAGCATTGATGTAATCATGTATGCGATTCTTCCACCACTCATAGTATTGTCCATAGAAGCGGGGTGGTCTGGTAGATGGCTGACCTTCCTCCATGTTGGGTGGAGCAGCCATTCCTACATAATCTTTTCTTTTCTTGGTGTTACACAAATCGAAAAGTCAAGCTCTGATACCACTTGTTGGAATGTATGTGTCCACTAGTTACGATAGGACCAAGTCCTCAACACGATTACAATAACAGAAAGTAAATAAATGCTGAAAGTAAAAATTGTACACAACTTTACGTGGAAACCTCCTTGCTCAAGGGAGTAAAACCACGACCTGTCTCACAGGGATTTTCAAACTGCTTTTACTAAACTTCACAAGAAAAAGTAAAACACAATTTACAACAGGAGATAAACCTGCTAATCTCCACACTAAGTAATACCACCTATTACTTAAACGAGCCTAAGCAGATACAACACTGCCCACTATACTAACCCAACTGATTAATATAGACTTTGATGTAAGACACCAAGTTACTCACAACTAAATTCTTACAATGATTCACCCAAGATTGAAACGTTTCTATCACATGCGAAATAATTCCTACAATATACGCACAATTACAAGAAGTTAAAGTAACAACTGGTAGAGGAAGCAAGAATGCAATCTATCGGGTCCCTGCTGTTTTGAAGCTTGAATATCTCTCTTTGAATGAATGAGTAAAATGTTGTTTGTGTATTGAATATATCAACCATGAAGAGCTATTGTCCGACGTACAAACAACTTCATCCGTTCTGATTGGTTCAGGAAATTGGTGCCTCACCAACCGCTAAAGTGACAGGTTGCCCGTTATACAACATATAATCGTGGATGAACATACTCTGTAGAGGACCGGGTCCCTGCACTTGTGAGGAGATCATCAAAATATATAGAAACATTAATACTTATCAGATCACTTACTAAACAATTCTATAGATGATATGGTCAGCACAAACATTGAGGAAACTGAAGTTGTTAAAAGACGTAAGTCTCAACATGAACATATCAAGAAATAAGGGTTTAGTTGGATATAAACTATTTTTAGATCTAATCATCATCTGATTAAAACCTCAAATCCTCACCATTGAAGCCTTGCCCATTCTCACTTCTATTTGTCAAGCAAAAGTGAAATGAGAGAGCTCATATTAATGTTGGCAACCATTAATTTTAAGATTGAAACTTGAAGAAGCCAATAGATCCCTACATTGTAATCAGTTTTAAGAATAATTAGTCACTACCCAATCAAATCTAAACAACCAACATGCTCCTAGAACAGAATTTAGCTACTCATAATGGAAGTAATATAAATTACACCAATGTTGAATTGCTGAATTACATTCATCATGAGCATATATAACCAAACTCAAGCTTGAGTTTCAGGAACAATGATATTTTCTTCTCCAAAAAGAAACTAAAAATGTATTATCAAGTGTGCTCTAGTTACTATCTAATTCTCTACAATGCACAATACCCAGTTCGTGAATAATAATTCTCTTCTAGTACGAATTCCTATAATGACCTTGGAAGCTTCCAAGGTATGTTATTTTCCCATGGGCGATTTTGTCCTTCAAATTCTTGTCGGCTCACTTATATTGGCACCTACATTTTGCATGTCAACACCCTCAACATTCTTGTTACACAGTTGTCATCTAGCAGCATGCATGTAAGCAACTAGTGAATTCTTCCAATTTCTAGGTTGCACCGAGCAAATGTAGGGAAAAAAGCTCTTCCGTTAGTTAGGCTGAGACCTTTGATATCAATTTCTAAGCCCTAAAACTACCTGCCACCATATGTTCTAAAGGCCCTTCAGATTTTTCTTGGCACCTTAGTCCTAGTAAACATCAATTTAGTGTATTCACGTAATCAAGTGTTCTTACCCTTGGCAAGGTACAAATTAGGGAGAGTTGGAAAAATAGCCACCTTAAAGACTTAATGTGACATTAAGTCACAAGTCTTGAATAATTTGTGGTATACCCACTATTAATAACATCATCCATGTGACCTAATTGTCACATACAAAAGACCTCCCTAAGTTTCCATATCTCCACTTTGGTTCCCCCTTCTTTTCCAACTAATTTGGAATAATATATATATATTTGCATTTGTTAAAAATTATATTAGAAAAAAAAAGAAAAGCCAAACGGGAAAGAAGAGCAGCTCATTTTTGCTGCTGTCAAAACTGTCGATTCCGGCGAGTTTTTCGATTGAAATATTCATTTTCAAGGTAAAATCATCATCATCATCATCATCATCATCTCCTACTCCATTTTCTTTCAAAAACCAAGCTTCAAAATGATTTTCCCGCCATTTTAGAAATTTAAGAAATCTTCCATAATTTAGTACATACATTTGTTTAGTTTTAAAGCATTAAAAAAATGTTTCGCCATTGCAGGAGTTGAATTTTGTACCCTGATCTCATCCAATCGCCTTTTTGTACGTATTTTGTACCTCATAGATTGTTAAAGACTGATACTGTATTCTAATATCGATATTTGTAGTCTATAATGGCAGTAGCTGAATTTGTTGTTACTGGTGGAGATTATATGGGAGTATGGGAGGAGACTCCCAAAAGATGGAATTGGAAATCTTTTAGTAAGACAACAGGTGCCCATTGTGTTGCGGCGTAATGGTTTATATGACGATATGATTGCAAGCGTAATTGAGGCCGATGAATTAACTTGCGACCAAATGACTTGGTGATTAGCTATCAAATGAATGGGAGGGGAAAAATACATCCCACATTCATAAAAAATGATTGACACGTTAGCTTGTACATGTTAGATATTGTTATTGATGGCTCTAGGCCTACATTGAGGATACACGTCAATGCGAGGCCTCTAATTGAACCAACAAATTCATTTGACGACGACAATGATTCTATTGAAAATGAAAGATTGGGTGATCATACAAAGGAGAGCTTGGGTGATCATTCAAATAAGAGTTTGGGTGATCATTCAATGAAATACATGATGATCCAACTAATGTAGAAAATCAACCAATAGATGCGAAAGATCCCGAACGCGAATATTGTGAAGAAGCAAGGAGAACAGGAATTGAGATCACAATCCAACCATTCCTTCTCCGATGGACCTAATTTATGCATAAATCAAACTTTCAGTAACAAGAATGAGTTGCAATTGTTATTAGCCGAAGCGGCGGTAAAGAAGTCTTTTGATTTTGCTACTTTGAGGAGTTGTACTAAATATTTAAAGGTGAAATGTGTATCTCATAACTGTGCATGGATGTTGCAGGCGAGGAAATATGAGTGTTCGGATAGATTTCGTATCTACAAGTACATTAGCGAGCATAGTTGTGGTGTTGAACATGCCAATAGTAGCCATAGAAAAATCTCAATCTAAGTCATTGCTTCACTTTGTGTAAATATGTATCGTGATGGCAAGGGTCCAAATGTTAAAGAGATTCAAAGGGCTATGTTTAATTCTTTTCGTTGTAGTCCAAGCTATTGGAAATGTTGGAAGGGAGGTGTGGTTCCCAAGGAAATGGTCCGAGGGACAGCAGTATTCATGCTTACCGGCTTTTTCCTACATGTTCGAGACATTTAATATTGGTTCTAGATATTGTATCATAGTAAACAAGGATAGTCATAGGTTCATGTATTATTTCTTGGCCTTCGGTGCTTGCATTAAGGGATTTGCTCACATGAGAAAGGTAATTGTGATTGATGGAACTCATTTACATGGTAAATACGAGGGCGTGTTGTTAAGCGATGTTGCACAAGATACGGAAAATAATGTTTATCCAATTGCTTTATGTGTCGTGGAGAAAGAGAATGATGCATCTTGGACATTCTTTTTTGAGAAATTGAAGGAGATTGTGGTCGATGAACCAAATTTGTGCTTTATCTCCAATAGACACAAGAGCATTGCCAACGGTATTGTGAAAGTTTAAAATCATGCTCACCACAGATATTGTATGAGGCACCTCGATGAAAATCTCAGCGTAAATCATCATTGTGAAGATCACCTTTATTTTTACTACAATGCGGCAAAGGCTTATTCTTTAGAGGAGTTTGACAATCATTTTGTAGAATTCAAGAACAAATGCCCCGTGGCAGCCGTCATCCTTGAGTATTATATTGGTTTTGGAAAGTGGAGCAGGGCACATTTTCCTAGCAATAGATATGATGTGATGACCACAAATATCACCGAGTCACTCAATGTTATGTTGATAGACGAAAGGGAGTATCCCGTGGCATCAATATTTAATTCGATTGCTAAGAGGTTTGGAGAATTATTCAGGGAGAGGCATGTCTATATCCTCAAATCAATGGGTAATCAAATGGTGCCTGCTGCCAAAAAACTTGCAAGAAAAAAAATGATCGAGGGCGACTCCTTATATGTGGAGAACGTAACCGAGGACGGCAATCAATTTACCGTGTTAGGTGCAGGTATTACTGCCTATGTGGACCTACTGGAAAATTCATGTTCTTGTAGGGAATATGACTTGATCAAGATAACTTGTGCTCACGCGATGGCCGCTTTGCGATTGAAGCATGGCAGTATGGTATGAGCATTTATGAGTACTCTTCGCCTTTGTATAAAGTTGAATAATACCTCCTTTCATACTTAGATTCTATTAATGTTGTCCCTCTCAAGTCGGAATGGTGTGTGCCAGAAGAATTGCTTAATGCGAAGATTCTTCCACCTCTTGTCAATACCAGGCTAGAAAGAAAAAAAAGAAAACGTGTCAAAGGCATCGGTGAGAATTTCAAAAGCAAGAGAAGAAACCAATGTTCAATTTGCAAGAGAACCGGACACAAGAGAACCACATGTGTGAACAACAACAAATCTTAATTAAGCTTGGTTGAATCTGTTGATTGAATTTGTTTTTGTAATCAAGCTACTGTGTTTTTTGGCTGGTTTATGTAATCAAGCTACTGTTTTTTTTTTGGCTGCCAGCATGTTGGTCAATTTAATGTCAGCTATTATCATAATTACTCATGATCTAATATAGATTAATCAAAAAATGACATACATTTTGTACACTGTCTATTAATGTTTATTATCAAGTCCACTCATTATGTATTAAGGTGTGTATTATTAATATATGAAAATTCATGGTATTCGTAATGCAATGATTTTAATGCATTAATTATAATATGATTAAAGAAGGAAGTGCTCTAAAAAAAAATTGTACTAAATTTGTGAATATTTTTAATGCACCAAATCAAACAATGCTTAAGAAATAATCAAAGTACAACTAATCCAACTATAACTAATACAAGCATTATTTGCATGTACACTCTACCTAACAAACACTTAATGAATTGTCAATAACCAGATGTTACCGTTGAAAAAGTTGGAATTTGAACTTTTTTTACCATTGTAAAATTTGTATATCTAAATATTTACTAGTTATCAAAATATATAGACCCTTTATACAATTGATACATCTCTATGTGCGTGGTGTATGTATGACCTATGAGATTTACACTCTGGCATTATTAAGGCATATTCGGGTTTATATCTATTTTAAAGCATTGTCGATACTTCACCTACTAGAATCTGACACTTATATGTAGACCAAAACTAGTAGAATTTAGAAAAGACAACAATTAATTAATAATAAATTATGTTTTTGAAATTTATCCAATTAAATGAGTTTAAACAAGTCATTTGATCATGTAAGAGTCCACATAAATTGGGTGTGGTGATTAGAGATGTATGAGGAAGAGTTGTGGTTATAAAATCAACATCCTTAGAATAGTGTTTGAGAAAACATAAGTATGTTGTGAGGATATCACTTGTTTAACCACACATTGTTGATTACCACCCCAATTTATATAGACTCATACATGATCACATGCTTATGTTCTAACGATGTTGATTGTATAACCACACATAACAAGTTACATCCTTACATCATACTTATGTTTTCTCAAACATTGTTCTAAGGATGTTGATTGTATAACCACAACTCTTCCTCATACATCTCTAATCACCACACCCAATTTATGTGAACTCTTACATGATCATTTGACTTGTTTAAACTCATTTAATTGGATAAGTTTCAAAAATATAATTTATTATTAATTAATTGTTGTCTTTTCTAAATTCTACTAGTTTTAGTCTACATATAAGTGTCATATTCTAGTAGGTGAAGTATCGACACTGCTTTAAAATAGATATAAATCCGAATATACCTTACTAATGTCATAGTGTAAATCTCATTGGTCATACATACACCACACACATAAAGATGTATCGATTGTATAAAGGGTCTATATATTTTGATAACCAGTAAATATTTAGATATACAAATTTTACAATGGTAACAAAAGTTCAAATTCCACTTTTTCAACAGTAACATCTAGTTATTTTTTAGTATAAAAGGAAGGCAATCCCTCATAAACAACTCAAACACCTCCATTTTTACAATGTTTCAAGCATCTCAAGCATCCAAAGCAAAAGAGTCTTACAATTGTCATTGTGGTAATCCAGCTACCTTGAGGACGTCACACACCGATACAAATCCAGGTCTTCAATTCTTTAATTGTGCAGTTGACATATGCTCATTTTTTAGGTGGCTTGAAAATGAGTCATCAATGAGTAGCCCATCAAATTTTCAAGGCATTGCCGAATTTGAATTATTAAAAAATCTACATGAATCCGAAGAAAATGGGGATCTGCTAATGACTTTCTTAAAAGAAGCCGAAGAGCAGAGGAATCACTTGAAAGTGTTGCTAAAATATGATGAAAGAGATAGAGATCAACTAAAATAAATGTTGATTTTGGCAGAAGTAAAAGAAAAGCGCCTAAAAATTGTATTGTGTGGTTTATTTTTGGTGTTTGCTTTTTGGAAATGTGTAACAAGAATGTAGTCTGAATAAATTTATTGCACTCTCTATTTATTGCACTCTTATATCTTTCATTTTTAATCGATAATGTTATAAATCAACAGTGATAGCAATCTATAGTATTAAACATACAACTTTATTATCGATAAATTGACTGCTAAATAATTTTACTCCATAATAGTAAGAAACTGAATTTAAGCAAAACTCACATACTATTAAAACATAGATTCATAAAAAATCCCTTCATAATAAAACTTGTTAAATTGTTTCTCAACACTACCATTAACCATATACAAAAAACATCTATAATTTTTCAGATGTACATTTTTCTCCTCAAAATAGTAAAACCACAAACTTCAAAATGTCTTAAAATGCCAATACTTTAAAAATCATTGTCTTAAAATGCCAATACTTTAAAAAGCATTGTCTTAAAGTGCCAAGAGCCACAAAAACCATTGTCTTTAAATGCCAATACTTCAAAAACCACTTCAATTGTTTTTCTCTTCACCATTAATCTCACCATTGAGTTCCATAACGATACTCATCACATCCACTAAATTTTCAGCACACTCATCTTCTTCATTATCTATTGACTTCTCCTTTGTTTTTTCTTCTTCTTTCTCTTCTGCCACTTCATCAACTGCATCACCTGCCACTTCATCAACAATATCAACTGTCACTAGATCAACTACACCTGCCACATCATCAACTGTCACTGCCACTTCATCAACAACATCAACTGCCATTGGATCAACTGCACCTGCCACATCATCAACTGCCATAGAATCAATTGCCACAACATCAACTGCCATTGCCACTTCATCAATAACATCAACTACCACTGGATCAACTGCGCCTGCCACATCATCAACTGTAACTGCCACTTCATCAACAACATCAACCACCACTTCATCAATTGTCGCTTCATCAACAACATCAACAACTGTCACTGGATTAACTACACATGCCACTTCATCACCTGCAACATCATCAACTGCCACTTCATCAACTACATCACCTGCCACTTCATCAACTACAACTCCATCAACATGATCACCTATCACTTTATCAACAACATCAACTGTCACTTCATTAACTCCATCTGTAAAGTATTCATCAATTGCAGCAAAGTCTTCATCAACTGTTGAAAAGGACTTCATCAACTATTGTAATGTTCACATGTGCTATATTACTTTGACAAAAATTATAGGAATAAATTACTTGACACTAACAATAAATATATACACTAATTTACCTTTCTCTTGTTTTTTTTATTCTTTTCAATTCTCCTCAATTTTACTTCCCGTACATAAGCAACAACTTCCACCATTGATTGCTCAAGGGATACAACACGATCACTCAGATTTTCTAAATTTCCATCATTAGAAGTACTCGGTACATTTTTCTGTTTACTAGAAACATAATTCACACAAGGTTGAATAATATTTTGATCATCCAAATATTCATCACCTGCAGTGAGGACAGTCACACCTTTCAATTGGGTCTTCAAGACATCGATGACCGCGTCCTTCACTTCATCTGTATATGGCTTAAATGTTTTCATGTAATTCTATCCTATCTCACAGACAGTAGGGGTGAGGTATAGGTGCACAATCTAAAAAAAATATAAATATTACACAATATTCACTAATTTAAAAATATTGTTAAATAGTAAAAAATAAATGTATACCTTCTTACTTCTTCCTTTGTACTTAAATGGATCACCTTCAACTATATTATCGCTCTTTGATGTGTACCATCTTAGTAACCGGGGAATGGGCAGTGGAGTATCCAAGGACTTCCCGACATACTTTTCAAGATATGGAAAATCCTCATATATCCAAACCTGGAATCCATAGAAGAGCAAATAAATAAATAGAGGCTATGAAGTACTACACAAATAAATAAGAGTATATCATAAATCGATAAAATAGTTGATAATAATTACCAGAAATGCCCAGGGAAAGCCGTACAGATAGGTCAATGTTAAATCAAATGACTTTTTTCACATGGATAACTTTTGAAGAAATCCAAATCATCTGCCATCCTGATATGGTTTGAATCCATAATCTTAGACCGACCATGGGCAAGCAATATCGAGTGGACGAACCAAACTAAAGAGCACTTCAATTGCTGCTCCTTATTTAATTTGTTACTATTTATTAATCTTATCAACTTTGCACCAATGATGTTCTTGTTCCTTGTCACCTTGAAATGAAAATTCTCACATTTTTAAGAACTTTGTTCAGTTTTGATTCACGGGGGTATGTTGAGCAATTTAGCCCCATAATCAATGCAAATTTTTTTAAGCCAAAACATGCAGGCTTATCATCCACACAAAACTAAATTTCATGCAACTTTTTGTCATTTTTGACACGTCGCAACAACATATAATGGACAATCTGTCCATTAAACTTAAAATAATCTGGAATGTGCCTCAAATGTCCAAAGCAAGTACCCTTAAATTCATTATAAAGTTTTTGTTCAATCAAAATTTTCTGAAACTCACGATAAATTGTCATCCTTGATCTTACAGAGATCTTTGCTGGAAACGATCCTACCTCATCTAACCACGTCTCTAGGTCATACAACTCACCTGAGATATTTCTTGCACAAATTAGCAAGGATAGATGATAATCTTCATCTCGACTAGTGTCTCTACTACTCTCCTCGCTATCACTTTCTCCTTCACTACTCTCAACATTATCACTAGCATCTGCACTACTATCTTGGTAGTTGTCAATCTCCGCCATTATTTCAGTTTCTTAATCAGGCTCGGATTCTTCGACTACAATTTTTTTCTTTTCTACAAGTTTTCAAAACTTCATCAGCCTTTCGTTTCTTACTTCTAAGAGCAACACGAGCAGATGCTTTAGTGCTTCCACCTCTAGTTTTAGCCATACTTTATAATCTACAAGAAAAAACATATTTATCGACCACTAGTTTATTAGCATAACCAAAGTAAACCTCAAAGAAAACATGCAAAATAAATAGTAGATCCAACAGAAATCAACAATGCGATTGATAGAAATGCCACTGAAGTTGATCAAAGTTTAGTAAAAATTTCAAAATCAATAGGCGAGATAAATATAAAATTATTGAAAAAATAAGCAACCAAATAGGATCAAATATTTATATCCAAAAAAATGTCATTAGAGACCACAAATATTCATGAAATACGATGAAAAAAATGCATCCTAAACAAGAACATGAAGAAAAACAGTCTAGAAAAGGGGTCATTAAATCATTACAGTACTATAACAAAATAAACAACCAAATATGACTAAAAATTATCAAAAAAAAACCATTACAAAAGATTCAATTTATCAAAGATGAAAGCTTTGAACTTGGGGAAGAAGATTGAATAAAACATATGAAGATTTGAGAGGGGTTTAGGATGATGAAATGGTTGAATAAGTTAATGGAAGAGAAGTGGGTGAAATGGTTGATTATACTGGTTTCATCTTTCAAGAATAGAAGATGTTCTTGAAAGATGAAAAGTCTTGCACTTGGAGAAGAAGAAACATCGGAACAGAAACAAACAGAGATTCATAAAATATTTGCCTCAATTTTCATCAAATAATAATATTTTAAAAAATGTATAGGGATTATAATATATTCTTGTAAAGTTATATATTTTCCCAAGTTTTAAATATAATAAAAAAGCCCATGACCCCACATTCACAAATATACCCCAAATTTTAAAAAGGCCAAAAAGACCCATGACCCCACACGTTTTCATTTTTTAAAAAGTCCAACCCTATAAAATAAAGCAAAAATAAATTAAGTGGATATAGAGTAAATTAAGTTAGAAAGGTGGCTACAATACCAAATCTTCTCTACAAAGTACCTTTCAGTTGGGTACAGGTTGGACTCTATCTAGCTCAGACAGAATATAAATGTTATTAGTATCTCTCACAGTTCAGACTTAGATATTGCATGACCTAGTATTTAGTTTATTAAGTATAATAATGATCAATTATATGTTTATTACTTGGTCATTGCATCGACTAATATGTATCAGTTTCATATTCAATTTAATATCTCAAGTTCATCATGTTCAACTTTATAAATCATAGTACATATCTCGCACACTCAATACATTCAAAGTACAAACCGCATACTTTCATTCATAGCCTGTCAGGGGGACCTTTTCACCTTTCCTCCCACAGTCTATAATTTTATTTTCGCATTGAGGACATTGATGTTTACATTTTGGTGGGGTGAGGGAACTTGTGCCAATATTTCCTTTTTTATTGTATTTTGGATATTCTGTTACTTTCAATTTTTGGACGATTGTAGTATTCTATTTGTTATTTTTATGATAATGTTGTTTTCTCTTTTCCTCTTTCTCTAAAAAATTTCTCTTACCCCGTGAGTTTTGGAAATTGTGAAATGCTTGAGTTATCATTGATAATGATTTGAGGATCGATTGTGTTCAATTTTGATGTCTCAAATAGTACTCATGATGAGCATGGTGTAATATAGTTATGTTGCAAGAAAGAAATCGGTGTGGCTGCACTTTTGAGTGAGCTTTTTGAATCTTTTTTTGACTAGCTACATTTTGACGTAAGCCTTATAATGAACATCGCACGCAAGCTTTTGATCTTTTCAGGTTGTGCTAAATGAGTGTACTTGAAGTGCCATGTGTGGTGAGGTTTACTTGAAAGCATATGTCAGGAATCCTAGAATTCGCCTTGTTAGTCTAATTGTCTAAGCCTTGATAAGTGTAAGTCATGATCTTGGGTAAAATTATGAGAGGGAACCAAAACTTCCATGTCCTTTGTGACTACCTTGTGAGGGTGTGAATCAATTTTGGCACAATTTGAGCCTAAACCAGTCGTTGACAATCATATTGAAACTTCTTGAGTCAAATTGCCCCTAACTTCTCACCCAAAATCCTTTTTGAACCATTATTATGTTTGAGTAGCCAATTTAGGCCAAAAACCTAAGTTGGGGGTTTGGAAAGGAAGGAGGAATGAAAGCCAAGAACAATAATGTGGAAAATAGGAGGTTTTGGGACTTTTTTTGCATAAAAACCGACTTACTTTGCTATAGCGGTCCAACCCACTATAGCACCCGCATATGCCCACTATAGCAGCACCCAGCCCCCTATAGCGCTTGCACATGCCTGCTATAGCGGATGTGTCCCCTTATAGAGGACTATGAAAACTTTATAGACTTGAAAATCCCATTTTTCACAATATACTTTCTTCCCTTGACATCAATACAAACAATAAGATAAGTAAAAGAAAAACAAGATGCAAGCAAGTGTGAATTAACAGACAAGCAATGACATCACATTCTGATCCCTACAAAGGCACAATTTTTTATAACATCCAAAACAACTCTCTAATTAAGGAGGTGGCTACAACCATTTACAAATAATTACTTAAATATGAATCCATGTCAAAGGGATTAGAGGTGTTATTTATCAAAATTTAATTCTCAACTCACAAGAGCATGCTTATTGTATCTACAATTAATGTAAATAGAGGATTTTCTTTTGTAACAAGTGTTCGATTTCAGATTTAAATAGCAAAACGTAACACAAATATTGATTCAACAAGATCTCAGAAATAGGGATGTGCATTCGTTCGGGTGTCGATTTTATAAGTATTGAATAACTATCTTAGAATTTAGTTCTTTCTAACTCCAAAACTGCATAACATGCATTATAAATAACCAAATATTTACTTGTGTGGGCATAGATTATTTTTAGATCAAGCCCTTAAGTGAGGTTTAATCTGACTATTTCTTGCTCTGATCCTTTAATCAAACCTCCAAGTCCTCACCATCCATTCTCAATTCTCTTTATCAAGCAAACATGAAATTAGAGAGTTTGATTAATGTTTGCAACCATTAATTTTCTGATTAAAACATGAAGACAATAATAGATCCAATTATTATAATCGATTCTAAGAACAACTAGTCACTATCCAATCAAATCTTAACACTCAGTATGCATACACATCCTTATAAGAGAATTTAGTTAGTTAATGGAAGATAAAAATTATACCAATGTTGAATTTCCTGTATTAGATTTATCATGAACAAATATAATCAATCTCAAACTTGAGATTTAGCAACAATAGTATTTTTTTAATAGTATTTTCTTCTTAAAATAAGAAACTAAGAATGTACTATCAAGTGTACTCTATTCATTAAACAATTTTTAAGTGCACAATACCCAATTGGGAAAGAATAATTAAATTGTATCCTTGCACAGATCCCCAAGATGACATAGATGAAATAATTGTACATAATTTTCTTCTCTTAAATTCTTAATTTCCTTACTTAAAGTCAATATGTTAGTTTAATAAGGATTTTGAAGACTGACAAAGTAATTGAGCAAGGACCAAGTTGTACAGTTTCAGCAAAGCGTAAACATAATTATGAGTCCTAAGAGAAGTAGGAAGCATAAACAAAGTAGGAAGCATAAGCAAAGAAGGAAGTAGAACGGCGTGAATAAGGATTCAAGAAGGAAATAAATCAAAGCCAAGTCAAGTAAGGAAACTACACAAAAGAGGCGTGAAGTAGAGTCCGAGTTGAACAAGGCTTTGCGGATGCGGTAAAGTCAATTTCAAGTTGAACAAGGCTTTGAGGATGCGATAAAGTCTAGTTCGAGGTGAACAAGACTTAAAGACATTTTGATCTATAAATAGGGTAATACTGTCATCAGAAAAGATTGCGCACTTACATAGAGAGAAAAACAAAACATGATCAAACTTTTGAGAGAGTTTTGTAAGTTACTTGGGGAGTGCTGCGAGTTTGTGAGAAATTATTGTAAGATTGTAGTTAATAGTTATTGACTACAATTAAGTATTGAGTGTAGGATAAGTCTAACAAGTTTGTGAAACTTGAAAGACTTTAGAAGACTTAAACCTGGGGTTTTTTGTCTTGGGTAGTTAGGAATTAGAGTTTATAATTCATTAGATTATATAGGTGTGTAATCATTGTGTTGTTTGAAGTTGAGATAAATAATACAAAGTTGTGAACTACTTAATATTTTACGGAATTATTTACTACAACTCTCAAACAGTAAAGAACAAGTAGTAAGTACGTGTTCTTTTACAAAATTAAGGAGGTCATAATTCTAGCAAGTGGTATCAGAGCAGGTTATCTTAATCAAGAGTCTAATAACTCAAGATAAAGATCACTATGAATTTTGCACCTCCTCTCGGACATGGTCAAGGATAACACATCAGCATGCTACCCTTATTCAATGGGCAATACTACTCATGGTGGAAGGCTAGGATGGAAGACTTCATTCAAGATGAAGAATATGAGTTATGGGTGAGATTTACTGATGGACCTTTGATGCCAACTATCAAGGACAGTGAAGGTAAGGATATTCCCAATCCCAAATCTCAGTATGGAGAAGCAAGCTATAAGTTGATAGGGAAGAATGCCAAAGCTAAATGTATTCTAGTATGTGGGCTAGGACCTGATTAATTCAACCGAATCTTTGGATTCACTTCTGCAAAACAAATATGGGACACGCTCCAAAATGCACATGAAGGTACTACTCAAGTTCGAAAGTTCAGGATTGCTAGACTATGCACGAAATATGAGTCCTTTAAAATGAATAATGGAGAATCATTTCAGGACATGATCACCAGGTTCACCACTATAATAAATGAACTTATAGCATTAGGAAAAGTATACACTACAGAGGAACAGGTAGACATGGTTCTTCGAACTCTACCGAGGTCATGGAAAATCAAAGTAACTGCAATAAGAGAAGCCAAAGATCTAACAAATATGACCTTAGATGAATTGGTAGGAGACTTGAAAACTTATGAGATAAATGTTGAAAGCACTAAAAGAAGTGAAGGAAGTAAGGAAAAGAGTCTTGATCTCAAGGTCACTGATGAAAACGATGAATCGGATCTTGATGAAGAAGACATAGCCTCGATAAGCAGAATATCAAGAAATTTTTTAAGAAAGGTATGAATTTTGGAAAGATATTTGCACCTACCAAGGAGAAAAACATAGAAAAGGGTCAAAATGGTGGATGCTACAAATGTGGTAAAATTGATCATCAAATCAAAGATTGTCCTATGTGGGAAGTAGAATGGAAAAGGGAAAGGGCTGAAAAAGAAAAAAGAGAACTAGCGAATATAAAGAGAGAACAATCAGGCTATGTACGCCGGCTGGGGAACAGGTTCAGATGATGCTGACGAAGAAGAGGGCATTGCTCTAATGGCCATAGAAGACACAAAAAATGAATCTGATTCTGAAAACGAAGAAAATTAGGTAAATCTCTCTAATCTAAAGGATAGACTCAACTCATTCTCTAAGAAAAAACTTTCCTCATTCATGTTACACTCATAGGCATTATACAAGAATTAAATAGTGAATAAGGTCAATTGTTAAATGTCATGACCAATCTGACATTCGAGTATATTGATCTTGAAAAGATCAACATTGATCTAAAGGAGAAAAATAAACTTTTGCTGGAAAAGGTCAAACAAGTTGAGACTTGTAATATATCATTGAAAATGGAATTTTTGAACCAAAAGGTAATGGATAAAGAAAAATTTAGTGATCAACTTGTAGGTGAACAGGAAGTCAAGAAAATCAAAAGAGAATTACTTGCAGAAAAGGAAAATTCCAGGAAAATAAGTGTTGAACTAGTAAAATCTAAAAACGAGCTTCATCAAGCAAACAAATTGACTAAATCTTCTATGATTGTATCACATCTGGGCAACAACACTCAAAATAATAAAACTGGTATAGGGTATGAAAATAAATCCATAAAAGAATTTCCTACATTCTGCTAAATATGTGAAAGTACAGGTCATTCCAAGAATACTTGCCATAAAACTAGAGTTAAGTCTAACAAAAACAATGGAAGAGGCCATGACCACAAGATAAGGAACATGTATGCTTCAAGAAAAAATCTTCTTCCAAACTGGATAAATAGGGACTTTATTCACCCTTTTGATAGTATGAAAGGACCCAAGTTAATCTGGGTACCTAAAACTAACCCTTGAATTTCTTTTCAGGCACAAGTGAAAGGAAGCATGAAAAAATGGTATATGGACAATGCTTGCTCAAGACACATGACGGGAGATAAAATTAAATTCCTTTCACTTGAAGAAAAGGATGGTGGCCTGGTAGCTTTTGGTGGTGGAAAAAGGGGACAAATTAAGGGCATCGGAGAAATCGGAATGACTGGTGAATACTCAATCGAAAAGGTTTACCATCTTGAAGGTTTAAAACACAACCTCCTCAGCATCTCTCAGAGACAAAGGAAACAAGATGATTTTTCATTCTACTGGTGTAGAAGTAATCAATCTAACAACATGAGACATTGTTCTAATTGGACAAAGGAACAAACATGTTTACACAGTAGATACCTCTAAACTCTCTACATAAAAACTGATGTGTTTAAGTGTAATGGAAAAGGATCATCTGCTATGGCATAAACACCTGGGTCATGCAAGTCAAGTACAATTAAACAAACTTATCTCTGACAATTTAGTAATAGGACTTCCTAAGACTAAGTTCAAAAGTGATAAGATTTGTGAAGCATGTACCCGAGGAAAACAAGTTAAAGCCTCATTTAAATCTAAACAAGTAATCAGTACAACCAAATCACTAGAACTAATTCACATGGATATTTCGGACCTATGAGAGTTAAACGCAGAAGAGGAAAAAGGTACGCATTCGTGCTAGCTGATGATTATACTAGGTACACTTGGATAGTATTTCTCACTTCCAAGGATGATACTTTTGAGGCCTTTAGCTCCTTGATAAGAAAACTTCAAAAGAAAATTGAAAATAAGTTTGTGGCAATAAGATCTGATCATGGAACAGAATTTGAAAACTCACAGTTCATCCAATTTTGTTCCTCTCAAGGTATTGAACACAACTTTTCTGCTCTTAGAACTCCCCAACAAAATGGGGTAGTAGAGGAAAGAATAGAATTCTACAAGAAATGGCACGAACCATGATGATCGCTAACAACATAACCAATCAATACTGGGCTGAGGCATTGAACACTACTTGCTACATTATTAGTAGATGTATGCCTAGATCAATCATCAATAAAACTTCCTATGAATTACTTAAAGGTAGAAAACCTAACATATTACACTTAAGATCTTTTGGGTGTAAATGCTTTATTCACAATAGTGGAAAAAACTTGCTAGGAAAATTTGATGCTAGAAGTGATGAAGGATCTTCTTAGGATATTCTTCACACAACAAAGCTTATAGGGTCTTGAATAAAAGAACAATGTGTGTCGAAGAAAGTGTACACATAGTTTTCGATGAAGAAAGTGCTATGACTAACCATGATTTACAGGATAATGAGGAACTATCAAGAACATCCAGTGAATCTGCACAGGAACATGTGAATGAAAGAAGTACATCTACTGCAGAAAATGCCACTATTGACTCAAATGAAGATTCAGGAGACACAATTGAAATGGGTCAAGGAGAAGCTGGAAATAATGGTAACGAGGAACACAATGAGCCTGAAATAAAGAGATATAAGTATCAAAGCTCTCACCTTTTGGACAACATACTTACTGATCTTACTTTAGAAATAACCACCAGATCAGGGCTGAAAAACCATTGTGCCTTTAGTGCATTCCTATCCATGGTGGAACCAAAGAAGACTAGTAAAGCTCTTCAAGATGCAGACTGGATCATAGCCATGGAAGAGGAATTGAACCAATTTGAAAGAAGTAAAGTTTTGCATCTTGTGCCTGAACCATCAAACAGAACTATAATTGGTACAAAATGGGTTCTTAGAAACAAATTAGATGAACATGGTACAATAATAAGAAACAAAGCTAGGTTAGTAGTTCAATGGTACAACCAAGAAGAAAGGATAGACTATGACGAGACATTCACACATGTGGCAAGGCTGGAGGTAATCAGACTACTTATAGCATTTGCAGCTCACATGGAGTTCACTCTGTATCAAATGGACGTGAAAAGTGCATTCCTTAATGGGTTACTAAAGGAAGAAGTGTTCGTTAAACAACCTATGGGTTTTGAGAACAATGACTATCCTGACTATGTCTACAATCTCGATAAGGCTCTTTATGGGTTAAAACAAACCCCAAGGGCATGGTATGATAGACTGTCAAAGTTTCTCCTAACCTATGGCTATTCAAGAGGTAAAATTGAAAATACACTCTTTCTCAGAAACAAAGGAAAGGATCTACTGATTGTACAGGTGTATGTTGTCGACATTATCTTCGGAGCCACGAACAAGGCACTCACTAACGAATTTGCCAACCTTATGAGCAATGAGTTTGAGATGAGCAAGATCGGAGAATTAAACTACTTTCAGGGGCTTCAAATAAAGCAAACACCTACAGGTACATTAATTCATCAACAAAAGTATGTTAAAGAACTACTCAAAAGATTCAAAATGGAGGATGCTAAGAAAATCAATACCCCAATAGATACAACTACAAAATTAGACCTAGAAGGAACAGGTTCTGTTTAGGAACAAAAATTGTATAGAGGTATGATTGGGTCCCTATTGTATCTTACAGCCAGCAGGCCTGATATTGTGTTCAATGTGAGATTATGTGCTCGATTTCAAACCAACCCCAAAGAATCTCATCTCCAAGCTGTTAAAAGAATTCTTCGATACTTAAAAGGAACCACTGATTTAGGACTATGGAATCCAAAAGGGAGTAATTTTGGATTGGTAGGGTATGCTGATGCGGATTATGCTAGTTACCTAGCAGATAGAAAAAGTATTGCAGGTATGGCTCACTTTTTGGTTCATGTTTAATCTCTTGGGGATCAAAGAAACAAAATTCGGTTGCATTATCCACTGCAGAAGTTGAATACGTAGCAGCTGCCTCGTGTTGTGCTCAACTACTATGGATCAAACAACAACTAAGTGATTTTGGTCTTAACATTGAGTGTGTCCCAATTTTTTGTGATAACACAAGCGTAATTAACATTCCAAAGAATCTTGTCCAACATAAGAGAGCAAAACATATAGATATACGTCATTACTTTCTAAGGGACAATGTAGAAAAGGGTCAAATTTCCATGAATTTCTATTCTACTGAGCAACAAATTGCTAACATCTTTACTAAGGCTTTAGCAAGGGAACACTTTGAAAGGAACATGTTGGTACTAGGGATGATAAAGATCAATTAATTATTTCCCAAAGAAAGGACTCATTACTAAGATTCTAATCACCATATTATGTTGAGAGTATAGAAACTCATAAACTATAAAAGTGTTTTACAATTATTCAGGTAAGAAGGGAGGATATGGAGCTAAAAACGAACATGCACACCAATGAAATTTTGTTAAGGTATGTACACTAACTATTGCTTTGAAACTTAAGAAAAATTGAAAATAAAAACAAACACACATACTTATTCCTTTCCCACGTGCCAAATAGGCAATTATGCCTAGTCTATCCAAAAAGCTGCCAAAACTTCAAATCAGGCCCCATCCCCAAGAAAACTCTTTAACTTCCATCTCATAGATAAAAAAGGCAAAAATCCTACCATCTTCCTAAACCTTCTTTCATCAAGAAACCCATTACCAAAACCTGCTCCCACTCGGAAAAAAATGGCCTCACCATCTCAAACAAACCTCGAGTTAGCAATTGCTCCCTTCCAAGAACTACCCTACTAAGTTCATACTTCAGAAGTGTTGTATGTTGATTATCTAGGTATCTCGTACAATGCATACCCAATACAAGAACTCGACAGTACTATAGGGGTTTCATCGAGTAAGGGGGAACGAACCATAAACTTGTCTAAGGCTGTGTGTGAAGGGGAACACTCAAAATCGAATCCTTTAACTAATGATGATACCCATATCACTCATTTAATTCCCAAACAACTAAGGTCACGTCTTTGCAAAACCAAGAGAAACCACGTTGCTAACTCAATGGATGAAAACACCGACGATGTTCAACCTACACCTTCTGAAGCATTTTCTATGCAGATGACAAGGTCGGTGAAACGAACTTTGAAAGAGCAATTCATTCTTTTATCAGCCAAGAAACCACAGATCTTTAAAAGTAAGTCTTTTTCTCAAACTGAGACTATTGATATCCCTGATGACCCATCTGAATCTGAGAAAACCAAAAAGGGTAAAAAGAAATTATCTTCAAATGCTCATAAGAAACGGGTTTGAAAGGGTCAGGCAAAAAAGAGTCATAAATTAGTGGATAAAATTAACAAGAAATTGGGGAAAAGGAAGAGACAAGTGTCTTCTGATTCTGAATGGGAAAATCAGTCTGGGAATGAGGGGGTTCAAGCAAACATGGGGGAGGGTGAGGTATCTAAAAACATTGATGATAATCTTGACAGTCGTACAAAGAGAATTCTAAATTTCGTAAGAAGATATATGGTAAGGGGCAGGGTGATTACTGGGTTTGGAGGTGCTGAAATGGGGGAATTACTGAGTATCTTACACGCTCAAGGGTAGACTGACTTGTTCCTTCAAGGTAACACAAGAAGGAAGATGGGTAAAGATGAAACTAGACAATTCTATATTAATGCCACTGGGTTGCCCTCGTCAATTTCTAGTGTAGTTAGGGGGAATAACATAAATCTTACTCCTGATATTATTACTCATATTTTGGGGGTTCCTAATACAAGGTGGTTTCATTATGTTAAACGAAGCTAGCCCCATTTAGATTGTCTACCTAGTGCTCTTGATATTGTTTGCAAGTTTGTGAATGATCCCTCCATGGAAGAATATTCTAGAGTTGACAAAGGGGCTATGCTTCCTTTACATAGGTTGTTGTTTGATGTGGTGCATAAGATCATTCTACGTAGGAAACAAAAACGTACTGAGGCTAACTACTTATATCTCACTTTGATGGAACTCTTGCTTTCAAGGCATCCCATTAACCTATCGCAGTTGATGTTATTTCACATACACTTTATCGGTGTTGAGGACAAAAAGTTGCACGCATTAGGATATGGATTTTGGTTAGGCGAGATCTTTGAGTATCTTAAAAGCCCTGTTAAGGTGTGGGAGGTGCAAACAACAAAGGATGTTCTTGGTACTATGAATCACGCTATTGTACCTGCTCCTCGGAGGGGTGCAGATGCTCCTATGCAGAGGTTACGAGCTAAGCTAACACTGAAAGATGAGGAAATTTCTACACTCAGAGTATCTCATACTACTACTATGGATCAGTTGCATGTCTCCTATGGACTCAAGCATGCCAAGTTGGTGGAAGAAAATGCAAAGTTGAAAGAAGATTTGGCGAAGTCCGAAGTTTCCCTTGAAGCTGAGAAATACACAAACTCTGTAAATCTAAAAAGCCTTTATGATGTATTCAAGTCTACTCCTCCGTTTGCCTCCCCATTAGCTACTTTTTCCCAGATTCCTTTACTAATCAACTTCCTCTAGTCGTGTGTGGTTTTTGCTTTTAAGTTTTTGATGTCGTTTTAGCATGGTTTATACATTTCTGACTTTATCTCCATGATGTGGGATGGCTTGTTTTTTCTGTAGAACTGCCTAATTTCTGAATAGTTCTATTTCCTTTTATAGCTAACTGTGTTTTGGTGATTTTATGGTTGGTCACTTGGATACTATAGTAGGTTCTATGCAGGTTTGATTGATGCCAAAAAGGGAAGGTACTTTAACATTTGTTGTATTCGTAATGTATGATATGTCATCTTCAAAAAGGGGAATTTGTTAGTTTAATAAGGATTTTGAAGACTGACAAAGTAACTGAGCAAGGAACAAGTTGTACAGAATCAGTCAAAGTGTAAACATAATTATGAGTCCTAAGAGAAGTAGGAAGCATAAGCAAAGAAGGAAGTAGAACGGCGTGAATAAGGATTCAAGAAGGAAATAAATCAAAACCAAGTCAAGTAAGGAAACTACACAAAAGAGGCGTGAAGTAGAGTCCGAGTTGGATAAGGCTTTGCGGATGTGGTAAAGTCAAGTTCGAGTTGAACAAGGTTTTGAGGATGCGATAAAGTCTAGTTCGAGTTGAACACGACTTTGAGACGTTTTGATCTATAAATAGGGCAATATTGTCATCAAAAAAGATTGCGCACTTACATAGAGAGAAAAACAAAACACGGTCAAGCTTTTGAGAGAGTTTTGTAAGTTACTTGGGGAGTGGTGCGAGTTTGTGAGAAATTATTGTAAGATTGTAGTTAAATGTTATTGACTGCAATTAAGTATTGAGCGTAGGATAAGTCTAACAAGTTTGTAAAACTTGAAAGACTTTAGAAGACTTAAACTTTGGGTTTTTTGTCTTGGGTTGTTAGGAATTAGAGTTTATAATTCCTTAGATTACATAGGTGTGTAATCATTGTGTTGTTTGAAGTTGAGATAAATAATACAAAGTTGTGAACTACTTATTATTTTATGGAATTATTTACTACAACTCTCAAACAGTAAAGAACAAATAGTAAGTACGTTTTCCTTTACAAAATTAAGGAGGTCATAATTCTAACACTATATACTCTTGTAATTAATTAAGGGAGATCCTCCCAAATATTCTATCTTATCAAGAATATGATTGTGTTTGTTGTTTTTTGTTCATTAGAAGATGAAATATTACTAAAATTCAAATCAAATCAACAGCTTTAAATTTAATTTTTTATTTGATGAAAGTCAATAATACTGGTTCCACTTGCAAGAAAATTCTGACCACTTGATTAAAAGTTTTAAAGGAGAATATCAATTCAAAAACTATTATTTTATTTATTTCATTTTATAAGGAACGAAAAGAATTTATTTTATGAGTTTTGAAGTTAGAATGTTAAACATTTTATGACTTTAGTACTTTATGAGAACTTTAATATTTATATTTACGGGAGATATTTTTAAAATGGATTTAATTACAAAACAGTGTACAACTTACAGAATTATTTAAGAGTAGATTTAATTTTAATTTATATATATTTTTAATAAGGAGATAGATGGTGGAGTTCAAGTTGGCATTGTCATCAACTTGGACTTTTGTTACCAATTATTGGTGAATTTTTTATCAAACTAAGCCATTATTTAAATCAATTCATTAAAATAATATGTTTTTAATTTTTTTTACAAAACTAGAATAAACGTATTTCTGAGTAACGTTTTAGGGTATTTTTATTTTTAAAATTTAACGGACAAAAATTGACGGAGCTGACAACGTTAAATGAATAAAAGGTCTCCTGAGTAACGTTTTAGGTGTAAAACGTTACTCACGAGTACGTTTATTGAGAATCCAATCACGGGCCACTGAATCCAATTCTGCAAATGCAAATGGAGTGACCAGTTGTGTTCAATGAGTCCAGAGCCAAAATGACAGTTTTTTTCCATCGAAAAACAAAAACGGCACATAAAAAAAAAATTAACCAAAAGGGTAAAATCGCTCCTGACGGAGCGATTTTCTTTTGAAAAATTGACGTCGTTCCGTTGAAATAAATATCGCTGCCTTAGCTACGGTTTTCTAAAAAAAAAACTTTTTTCTTTAAAATCGCTGCTATAGCAGCGTTTTTATAAAAAAAAAAAAATTTAAAAGTAAAATCACTGCTATAGCAGCGATTTGTTTTAAGAAATTAAAAAAAAATAAAAATAAATCACTGCCTTAGCAGTGATTTTATGAGAATTTTTTTTTCTTTAAAAATCGCTATGGCAGCCTTTTGATTAAAAAAAATAAATCCTTTTGAAGTTAAATGCTGCTATAGGTCAAATCAATTATTTATTATAATATAGTTATGATATAAATGCAGTGTACTTACATATTTATTTTAATTTTGAATTTACAAAATACTAAATTATTTTCTTACTTTTTAAATCACTTGAATGGCAGCGAATCAACTTCATTTTTTTCTTATTAAAACGATGCCATAACAAAAAAAATTTTAAAAATAAAAATTCATAAGATCCTGCCAGGGCAGCGATTTATGTATTTTTTATTTTATTTTTAATTCCTTAAAAAGAAATCACTGCTATAGGAGCGATTTTACTTCAATTTTTTTTAAAAATAAAAACCCAGCTATAGCAGAGAAAAATAATTTTTATTTTATTTTTGATAGCAACGATTTTCATTTCTTTTAACGGAACGACGTCAATTTTTGTCAGAAGAAATTCGCTCCGTCAGGAGTGATTTTACCCTTTTGGTTACATTTTTTTTTTGATGTGCCGTTTTTATTTTTTGAAGAAAAAAAGTTGCCCTTTTGACTCTGGACTGTGTGTTCAATTGCCATCTTACCTCTCCTTATTGTAGAATATTTATCGTAACATGCATAGAGGAGCAGTTGGAGTTGTCGCAGAGAGTTATCATAAATGTAAATGGAGACTTTTGTAAAGCAACAAGTTTTATTACTCATTGGAGAATTCACTGCGATTATTGATTTCATGTAACTATATTTATGGTATGAGATGAGTTTTATGTTGAGATTTATGGTATGAGATTTCATGAATGTGTATGAGATGAGATTTCATGATTTGTAGGGATTGCGTTTTCAGAATCAGGAGAAAGGACATCAAGACCGATTGGCCATTTGCATTTGCAGGATTGGATTCAGTGGTCCGTGATTGAATTCTCAATAAATGTACTCGTGAGTAACGTTTTAGGTGTAAAACCTTACTCAAGAGTACGTTTATTCATTTAACGTCGTCAGTTCCATCAGTTTTTGTCCGTTAAATTTTTAAAATAAAAATATCCTAAAACGTTACTCAGAAATACGTTTATACTAGTTTTGTAAAAAAAAAGTATTATTTTGGTAAATTGATTTAAATAATGGCTTAATTTGGTAAAAAACTCAATTAATGGTCCTTGTCATGGTACGTCAGGGGTTTCGTCATTGGCTATTCCATTCTAATAATTTCTCAATATAAAATCATATTAAATACTCCAATCAAGACAATTGAAAATTTTGACTTCTTGTTTGATTCAACTTGAATATGCGATAAAAAATTTCAAATACGATTCATATATATATATATATATATATATATATATACTAGATGAGGGAAGCCCGTGCTTAGCACCGACCCAATATAAATTTAAGGAACATCGAAAAGAAATAATGAAAATATTAGTAAGATGCAATATGAGGCTTGTAGGGAAAAATGTGTATTCACTACATAATGAGTTGGCATTATTAAATAATGGCAAAGAGTAACCTCAATTTTTCCATTTGAACATATATACAGGAAAAATCTGATCTTCGTTAGAATGCAACAAGAAGTGTAAAGTTGGTATTGATTAGGTTGAATCGGTCTATGATTTATGTATTTCTCTCTTTTCTTTTCCTTGAGTCTTCATGATATCTGGTGATTGTATATATCTGCAGAAGATCTGAAACATTATTTTAGTATTAAGATTATTTATATGGAGATTAAACTGCAACCATGGAAGCTGGGAAGATATTCATTTAAGAATTCAAAGTTAAAAGTTTATAAGTTGCAGGAAAAGCACAAAGCTACAAGTTTGTAGAAATTCAGTTGGAAAAGTTAAAGAGTAATTTTGTATAGAAATTTAGGATAACTTAACACGAAAAAAGTGAGATTTGGCAGATTCATTTGTAGCAACTGCACAAAAGAGAATATTAAACATGTCTAAGTTTAAAAAAAAAAAATGCAAAAATAAAGGATATAGGTGACATTACCAACATAATTTAGCTATAATTATATAAATAAAAGTAGTGAGTACTCATCAACTCCAGGGTAACTCACCATGGAAAAAGTCAGACTTGTAAAATTCATTTGTAGCAACTGCGTAGAAGAAAATTGTAAACATCTCTAGACAATTAACTTTCGAATTGAAATCTTCAGTGGCAACTTGTTTTCGGTAACTTTTACATCCTTCAATGATGACTTACTATAGAAGAAATGTCCTAATACAACGAAACTCATTCATTAGATTGCCCATGCTTTGATGTGATACCCTTTCTCCATAAAGCAGTGTCCTCAACTGCTCATGTATAGGCATCTAATTAAGAAGTGGACATCTAAGTTGCGTGGACTCTTCACTTTCGATGTCGCACCCATGTCGGTTTCTCCACAAATACACTATTTTTGGCAAATTCTACACACCCCTTGACATTTTTGAATAGTATATGCAAATAGTTGAAGAGTACACTACCATGAGAAGACTACATGTACATTACCGAACAATGAAATTTTGTTATAGGTAGTATAAATAACATGTGAATCACAGATATTAACTGTTACAAAAGATCCTTTCTTATAATCTTATTAGAGGAAAGTGTATATGTACATATAAGAGCACATCTATTTCAGTATGAAATATTTATGTTGACTATTTGTTAATTATTCAATATGATGTCTTCTGATATCATTTTTCGGTGGTGCGGAATTGGTAGCTGAAGAATTCATAAAATTCATATTTTTGGTAGTGTGGTAGGTGGTAGTGTGGTAGGTGAGGAATTTATTTTAAAGATTTTATTATAATGTTCTTTTTTCATGGTAAAATGTAATAATACTTATTGTAATATTCTTTTGATAGTTGTTTTAATCTGAATATTTCTTTAATATTATTTGTGATGTATTCTAGATATAACATATTTTGGGTTCTTTGGTACATATATAAATTTTCCTCCATTAATTGTTCTAATAGTTTTATATCTTCCATAGATTCTATCCAATATTGTAAATATTCGTAGT
>JAJOOR010017402.1:0-20458 GCA_036250505.1 Solanum acaule
AGTGTGAACAAATAAAAAGATTGCAGCAACAACTTGCCTTTGCAGAGAAAAAACTCGAGGTGACACAGCATTTCTATGACCCTTCTTTGTTTGAATTTGCAGTGTTATATCTAACCTCATGAGCTTTTAGAAGATAATCCTCTCAAATATTTCAAATGTTTAATCACTTTGTTAGATGTCTGACATGTCAGCTGTGAGGACAAAAGAAGAATATGAAGAGCAGAAGAATGCTATTTTTGACTTGCAGAACCGTCTTGCTGATGCCGAAACTAAAGTTGTTGAAGGAGAGAAACTGCGTAAAAAACTGCACAATACTATTCTGGTACTTTATGATCACTAATGTGAAGCTACCTTAAATTGACTTTTGGATTCAAATTAGATGTTCACTCTGAATCTTCTGCCAATGCAGGAATTGAAAGGCAACATTAGAGTTTTCTGCAGGGTGAGGCCATTATTGTCTGATGACACTGTCAGTGCAGAAACAAAGGTTATCTCTTTTCCAACTTCAACGGAAGCACAAGGAAGAGGCATTGATTTGATCCAAAATGGTGTGCACTTGTTTCTAATGCATTCAACCAGCAAGAATTTGTGTTTTCCTTTTCTATATTAGTTTTTATTTTGACATTGAACTTCGAACTTTGTGTTATTTCAAGGACAAAAACAATCATTCACATTTGATAAAGTATTCATGCCCGAGGCTTCACAAGAAGATGTTTTTGTTGAGATATCCCAACTTGTACAGAGTGCTCTTGACGGTTATAAGGTGAGATACCTTTAAATTTTGTGCTCTACCGCAAATGACATCTTAAGTCTTGCAAAAGAATCAATACTCTGTATCATCCTTAGTTACGTGCTCCTTGTTTCTGGCTAACTGGTGTTACATGTAAAAAATAAACATTGATTAAATCTTTAAAGTTCCAAATCATCGCTGAATGAGAAAGCAAATGTTTATCTGCAGCCTCACAAAAATTGTTAGCTTATTACCCTCCTTTTCCTTTTCAGGTTTGCATATTTGCTTATGGTCAGACTGGTTCCGGTAAAACTCACACAATGGTGGGCAAGCCAGACTCTGATAATCAGAAAGGGCTTATTCCACGCTCTTTAGAGCAGGTATTTGAGACCAGGCAGTCTCTTCAAAACCAAGGGTGGAACTATAAAATGCAGGTTAGTTATGGAGGTTTGTAATGATCATTTCTCAATTTGATTTGTTTCCTTTCTCTGAAAGTGTTTTCACCATATTTCAGGTCTCAATGCTTGAAATTTACAATGAAACTATTCGAGATCTTTTATCAACATCAAATTTGTCTAGTTTTGATGCATCCCGACCAGAACATGTAGGAAAGCAATATGCCATCAAACATGATGTGAATGGCAATACCCATGTATCCGACCTGACAATTGTGGATGTTCATTGCTATAGTCAGGTTTCTAAACTTTTTGGGCTGGCAGCAGAAAGCAGGTAAAACCACCTGGTTATATTTTCTTCAATCTATCTAGCAATTTATTATGTCATCTGTCATGACCCAAACTAGGAGGCCAAGACTGGCATCCAACAAAGTTTCTCCTGCTGAACGAATCCTTAACCTCTACATCTATCATTGATAATGTGCCCATAATGACACCATCATATTGCCGTCACTGAGAGCCTAATTCATTTCATAAGGAAGTCAACATTAATATTACAGTCCTAATCAACATGTAGACCACAACAACAGTAGCATATTAGCCAAGGGGCCAAAACAAGCCTTCTAGGTAAGTTTGGAGCTTTTAAGATTATCAAAGTACATCATAAGGTCTTTGCGACGATGCTCAAATATAAAAAGAGAAATGGAAGGAAACAATACATCCCAAGATATGTTTTTTGTCATTCATATCACCAATACAATCCTCAGGCTTAAACATGAGCATGATAGTCATAAGTGAACATCATATCATTGGTATATCACTTTTCTTTCATGTAAATATCACGAATCGTAATTATAAAACCTTAAAAATTATCATAAGTATCACTTGAATCAAATTGTAGTCATAAAATTTATAGCATGGTAACACTCGTACCCGCTCGTCCCCATAAGAGTGAATTCACAGAACAACCTTTAAGATATTTAAAACATGTGAAACAAGCATTAATTGAGGAAATCACTTCTTAAAGTTAGGTCTCCACTCACCTTGATCCTGAAATCACTTCTTAACACTCGTACATCATATCATTCTTGATGTACCCGCTTGCCAATGCTCATTTTCACAATGCCCCAAATAACATTTGATCTATATACAAAATTGGTGAAGCCTTAGTGCTGTGTAAATGGTAAAACCTCTCATTCATCCACTTTGAGGTGAGCCATGGCTAAAACCTCCACCAGATGGCTTACCAATCAAAATCAACTTACAGTCTATTATCAATATATCAAATTAAGTGAAGAGGTTACCTCTACTTCTCAAGGTACCAAAAGCATTGCTTGTTGAAATTTGAAGAAGTTGGGTGGAGTTTGAGTTCTAGAAAAAATCAGAAAATTAAGGTGTTAACAATCAAATAACTCCTTATTTAACTTACCTTGGTGGTTGAATTGTGATTTGAGGTAAAATATCCTTTTGAATTTTCACCTTAGATGTGTGAGGAAGAAGAAATGGAAAACAATAACATTGGTGAAGCCTTATCTTGAGCATCACATTTTAATGCCTAACAGAAACCCGTCCAGTGAGTTTTGAGGCTTCTAGTGTTGAGTAATCGTCCTGTTGCAGAATAGAAAAGAGTTGAAAGGCCTTTTTAGAACTTCATGTGATGAGATAAGTGGGGACCTTAGCCAACAGAGTCCGAGTTCGTGGACCGCCCCAGGACATAAAAGATGAATAATGAAAGATGAGGAAGAGTATACTCTGTAGCAAGAAAATAGTTCTCCTAATCGTCCTAGCATTAAATTATTAATGCCTAGCTTGCAGTCTGGAGGGTTCTAAACTTCTAATGGTGGCCATTGATCTTCAATGGCTAGCATCAACCCAGTGGGTCAGTACCAGTGATCTTAATTTCTAAGGGTTGTGTTCATTTGAAGTTAGGCTATACTCACTTTGGACATTTTCCATTAACATTAAAATCAAACTCCACTTAGTCCTTTACATCCCTATCACCCCCGGGATAAATTTTAAGCATTGAACACCTTCCCAACATATAAAACACATTTTTAAATTAACTTAGAGCATGCATGTGAAACTCAAAACTCAACGAAAATGTAGGGTGTGTAACATCAGCCTTTGCATAAAATAGTCTTTTTATTCCTGTTTGATTTACTGCTGAAACACTTCTTTTTGTCTTTTGTACCTTTAATATGTTTGATAATCGATCACTTGTCATTTTATATATATATATATATATATATATATATATATATATATATATATTAGGGGGTCCAAGTATTCTTATATTTGGACTGAAATGGAGTTAAAATTTGTGAGACTTGTGCTCTATTGAGTTATCATTCTATTTCTTCTTTGTGTAGATCTGTTGGGAAGACTCAGATGAACCAACAGTCTTCAAGGAGCCATTTTGTCTTCACTCTGAGAATTTCTGGTGTGAATGAGGTTCGGGGACATTCACCTAACATTTAGCATGCCATTTTGATTGCCTCTTCTATAAGTATTTTCAGTTGACTAATAGTATCCTATCTTAGAGTACCGAGCAACAAGTACAAGGTGTACTCAATTTGATTGATCTCGCTGGAAGTGAACGTCTATCCAAGAGTGGGTGTACTGGAGATCGGCTAAAAGAAACTCAAGTATTGCTTGAAACTTTCAATCTCTTTTCAAGAACTTCCTACTTCCCAAGATGTTCTTCTAACTTATTTCCCTGTTATCCACTCATTCAGGCCATCAACAAGAGTCTATCGTCTCTTAGTGATGTCATATTTGCTCTAGCCAAGAAAGAGGAGCATGTGCCTTTTAGGAACTCAAAGCTCACATACCTTCTCCAGGTAAACATGATTATTCAGCTCCTAGTTAAAATACATGGTTCTGGGTAATTTCCTTGGGTGGTAAAGGTAATACTTTTAGGATTGATCTGTATGTTTCCAGTGTCATTTTAACAGTTGTGTATATTCACACCTTTTGTTTCACACACCTGCTGATCATTGCATGTTTTACTCAGCCCTGTCTAGGTGGTAACTCGAAGACATTAATGTTTGTTAATGTTTCACCGGATCCTCCATCTGTGGGTGAATCCCTGTGTTCACTCCGATTTGCAGCACGGGTTAATGCATGTGAGATTGGGATCCCAAGGCGTCAAACTAGCTTGCGTCCCATAGATTCTCGCCTAAGCATTGGCTAACTTTTTAGCGGAACTCTCGCTCTAGCTTTTAGAATTGGTTTGTCTGTAATTCTGTATGGCAGTTTGATATTTAACTGAGAAATTATATTACCTCTAACAACATCCACCTCCAATTTGTATAGTGGATAAAGTATTGTCTTTGTATCAGTAATAGCATATGGGGCTTTGTATTACTATACTTGTCATTTTTTTATGGGGAGTTGCTTGTGTGATAATTTACCTCTTTTTTTTTTTTTTTTTACCTTTCTTTGGAGAAAAGATTATTTTGTTGGAAATCTTCAAAGTGTGAAACAAAAACAAATTAATTCATAAACAGTTCATCTCCAGGTTGCAAGTTAGTGTATTTTATGTTGCAGTTTTATTTTCTTGGAAGTATGCACTGCAAGGTAAACAATTGAAATTTTGTGTACGTGGGGTTGAGCATTATGTTGTTCACAGACTTCTATCCTACTAGGTTTAGAGTACGTACCTTGTTTGGATGGTTGTTACTGTATTGTTAGTTTAAATAGTTATTTTTATTGGTATTCAAGTTATATTGTTTCGTATTGTTTGAATTTGTTGTTAGGTAATAACGAAAAAACCCATTTTATGTAACAATTGATTTGGTATGATTGCGTCGTTACTTTAATATTTTCTTCTCATTTTGTCTTCACTTATTATTTAATAATTCTATTTTATCCTTTACCCTATCTTTTCGTAGTAACTTTACCTTATACCCTACTTTTTTGGTAGGTTTATCATTCAATTTATGAATACGTGACATTATGTAACAATTGAGAACGATACAATCTATCTACAGTATTTATTAGAACAATACGATACAATATGATATATTATGAAACAATACTCAAACATAAAAATGGACGGGCCAATAATTAGTCCAAACTTGAATAAGTTGTCGAGTTATGATTTCATGCGTTAATTTTGACACCTCTAATGACTGACCAAGAATTTTACAATATCAAGTTGTGTGAGGCTACTGAAACTTCTCTACAGCCTTATCCAGATGAACACATATTTCCATAACTGTACCTATTTTCTTAGCAAAAACTCTTTTCCTTTTGACAAGAATTGACTTCAAATGGCTTCCAATCTTGTAAAATTTCATATCACAACAAGTTCCTTAAGTTTTTTAGGATCAAAACAACAACTTAACAATCTTTATCAGTCTGTTTTCTTCACAAAACCCAAGTCAGATTTTTCACCTCTTCAATGTTCACTATCTTCTCCTACTCCACCTACAACCAAAGAAGATGCCATTTCTCAAGCAAAATTCTCTCTTTCAACTACTTTAGAGAAACCCCTTAACAATCCCAAACTCATTGGGAAAATCAAGAAACTCAAACAACCAAGATTTCGTGTCGAAATTCCAGTTGTTGATGACTCCCCATCTGCATTAGCCCAACTTGCTTTTGACATTTTTGGAGAAATGCCCATCAAAAGAAAAGCCCCAAAAATCAAGATTCTACTTTTATGGCCTAACCAAACATTAACCCAAGCTGCACAAACAGAATTTGAGAAGAAGAAATCTTCAAACCCCATAATTGAAAATTTAGAAATTTCATCAAGAACTGAAGTTTCTGCTGATGTGGTAGTGTTTATGGCTCCAGAGGCTTCAAGATTGACTGTAATGAAGGAGATTTCTGATACATTGTACCCAAAGCCTGTGGTGATTTTTAATCCTAAATGGGGTTTTGATGAAGAGAGTAGTTTTGGTGAGATGAGTGGATTTGTTGGTTCATTTGAGGTTGTGTATTCATTTATGGGATTGGAGGTTAGAGGGATATTGAGTAATAGAAAAGGGGTGATGTTTAAATGTGTTAAAGATGGTGTTTTGAGTGGTGAGAAATGGTATGTGTTCGTCGAAGAAGATGGAGAGTTGAAAGTGGTTTCAAGGTTTAAAACAAGGCCATCAATTGTTGAAGTTGAGAATGTTTTGTATAACTTGATGGCTGTGAATTCGCCAATTACAAAATCAGCTAAGTTCTTGAAAGATTTGGTGTCAAATGTTAGGGGAAAAAAGTAAAGCACAAGCAATTCAAGGTATTACAACTCACATCATTTCAACTTTAGGGTAGCTATCCTTTGCAATGATATTATTGTTTCCTAGAACCGTTACAGTATCTTCCTGTATGACGTCCATGTACTAGCTTTGCCAGGTTTTGGTGAATTCAAAACTTTAACATGGAAGAACGAGCAAGAAACTATTGGCTTCATGAACTAAGCATCAACATATGTACTGTTATTGCTAGGAGGTGAAAGATGTGTATGTGCTCTCTCATTTAGCCAATATGGTGATTTCATTCCCTTTTTTGAATCCTTATGATATATCTGTAAACATACTTTATCGTAGTGTATTAGAAAAAATAATGCATGGATTAACCTTGTGTATTACTAGTACCTTGTTTGGTACACTTTTCCAACCTATGTATAACTAATGCTTGCAGTAGTTATACACTCTATAGTGTATTACTAATGCTTGCAGTAGTTATACACTCTATAGTGTATTAAGATGTGTACTGCTAATACCATGAATTTCTAGGTATTAGCAATGCAATGGTTTTAATGCATGCATTAGCATGATTAAAGATCTAACTGCCCCTCAAAACCCTTTTACATCTTTTCCACCATAATAGTGGGGTATCTTTGTAAATTAATTTTTTATGCAATGCATATTATTTTTTTATGTATTAAACCAAACGTAAAAATAATCTATGTATAGTTAATGCAAGTATAACTGATACATGCATTGCTAATGCAAGCATTATTAATACACTCTATTTAGCATTATTCTTATACAACTCTACCAAATGACTAAGTTTATTTTAATCGATTATACTAGGTTACTTAAAATCTTTTTAGGTGTCTATAACTAAACACAAAAATTGCATTAATTTTTTTCTTTTAAATGTATGTTACTCCTTATAGTTTATGACTTGAAAACAGAACACAATTATGGAAGGACTACTCTATACAAAAAAACTAAAATAAGAAATAATATAATAATTTAATCATGAAATAATAACAAAATTAAATAGTGAGTTAAAAAGTTTAATCTATTAAAATTAGAAAGTAGCATCAGGAACAAGAGGAGCAATTAGGAGATGGAAGATTTCTCTATCAATTGTATGGAATAAGTGTATTTGATATTGAAGAATAATATTTAGTTAAATATACAATTAAAATGTATCATTTATGGTGATCAATACTTTTGTGTGATAATGTTTTGGAATTTTAATTTTGTAATTTGGTATGTATCATCTCTCTGTCAAAGTTTAACATACACAAGAAATTACAGTATTTTTTTTCTTTATTAGTGTTTAAATCAGAGACGTCATGATTACTATTACACTTCATTAATCGCATATAAGTAAGATTTTTTTAACAAAAAGATACATATAACGAGTTTTACTAGACTTAAGTAGATTATCCTTCATATTTCATTAAAACGATAACAATAACATAAATAGATGAACAACGAAAAATAAATTCAAACGATGAAATACTACTAAAAGACAAGAAGACCAAATAAAATAGAAAAAAAAAAGTATTACATGTTCAATGAACATCCTAAGATTGTCCATCATTTTCTTCTCCATCATCATTGTCATTAGGGTTAATTTTATTTTCAACATTTTCATTCAGTTGTTGTTTTCTTTCATCAAGTTTGTTCCTCTTAATTGCAAATAGCTTTAACAAATCTTTAGTTTCTGTGATGTCAAGTTCATTCAATTGGTTTTTCTGCCTTAACAAGTTGGTTGAAGAGTTTCTCCATTTTCTCTATTTTATAAATATATTTTTCCTGAGCATCCACTATTTTCTTAAGGTGATCGTCATGTCTGACCAACTTCTCTAGATTTCCTTTATTGATGCTAGATAAATGGTTCTTTATGTTATCTTTAGCCTGAATTAGAGATGGCCAAACAAAAGCATTGTTTTCTCCTGGAGTGAAAACAATCAAACCAAGTTCTATATCACATGGAAATAAACATTTACACAATTTAATTTTTAAGGTACTTAGTAACTGTTTCCCTAAATAAAGATTGTTAAAATCTTAAAACTAAATCATGAAGTTTATATTAAATAATTTTATTTTCACAATAATTATATTTGAATCTAGAGATAGGTTACCTAAATTGAGGTTATTGTTTGGAATTGAAAATACACTGGGATTTGAGAAAAATGTTAAATCTAGTGATAGATTGAAATATTGTCACTAATATCAATAGCCTAGCTTATCCAATGACATCAACTTGTTGAATCAATATCAATTACTCAGTTATACTATTGGAATTTATGCTAACACATCTCTAGGATCTCTTGATACTTGAAAATAATCTCACTATTGAAAATTGTAGAACAATTATTGAAATTTGATATTGAATTAACAAAATGTGTTGCTCACTTTTAAACCCCCAATTTACTTTTCTCATAATATTCAAACATGCAAATAGTTAGTAAATCAACAATGCTCTAAAGCAAAACTAGAAGTCTATAACTTAATTTATTTTTGAAAGTATGACCAATTAGTGATTCTTAGTAAATACATGTAGATGTATTAATTTTTCAATATAAAAAAGAGAATTTTCATACCTCAATTCAAATTTGACTACTCATTTCATTATATATAGTACTTTTTTTGGTCAAATTTTCAGACTTTTATTGATAAATTCAAACACATATATATAACTCGTTGGTAGACATAACAAAACAATCTAACATCCACAACTCACTTCAGATCCAACCCAAAAACTAATCCCTATAAATACTTCCTTAAGTCTAGGGTTTTCTAAATCAGCCTTTTTTCCTTCAACGCCTTCATCCCTAACCACTTGAAAGATGTTCCCTCTTTGGTATAAAAAGAAGTTCGGCCTCCTTATCATATGGATCAATGCTGAATTCTTCTCCTTGCTTCATTGTTTATCAGCTAAATAAGAGTAAGTCTTCTCTATTTTCCTTACTTCCTTGTTCATACGCCTGTTTCAGCTGATCAAAGTGTTTTTGTAGTTGTGTTCTCTGATTTAGTAAACTGTTCTCCTTGTGCGTTACTTCTGGATCTTATATCAAGGAACGATGCTTAATTATTAGGTTGGTGATTTCTACTTCTTTTTTCCATTCTTGCCCTCATCTTTGATTTCTACTGTTTCTGCTACCTTACAGGTGGTGCTTGAATGGAGTGCATGAGTAGCTTCTTTCCGCCTACTCATACTAGTCATTAAAACTTCTTCCAAGTTAAAGCGTCTCTATTTGCCCCAAATCCTTCTATTTTGCCGAGTCTTTTTTGTTAACTGAAAATAGCCTAGGCTAAATAACATTTCACATTTCTTATTTCTCATGTGTGTTTGTAAATGATGTATATGTGAAAAAATCTATGTTGTAACTTCTCCTTCCCAATATCTCCTTATCGGTGATACTTCAAGATATGGACTTTTAAATTTTCGTTGATAATAATCAGTGGTGGAGCCAATATTTTTGTCAAGGGTGTTCATACTTTTATGACAGGGGGTGACTTAATTTTTTTAACCAGAATTTTTAAAAATAATAATAATTTTTTAATTTTAAAAGGAAAAAGTCAAACACTAAATGATGTCCTTGACTTGTTTTGATTAATAAAAAAAGAAACTTTTTGTTTTTAATTTTAACAATAAAAGAGAGTTTTCATTTTTTCTTCAACAACAAAAGAGGACCTTTGTTAAAGTGAAAACAACTAACTGTAGTTGTAGGAGCCTAGGGTCATACCCAGGCCCTTGAGGAAAATTTGCATAGCTTTAGCCACTGAGCTATATCTCTCTTTTGTGTCGAAGGTATTCAACAATTAGTATATACTCAACAATATCTATATTTAACTTGTATATTCATAAAAAAATCCGTCGAAGGGTGTTCATCTGACCATCCTTGAATGTGTGTAGCTCTGCCCATGTTTATAATTCTTCTTCATTTCGCATCCATGCTTTGAAAATCCGTGAATATTGAATTTCCTTTTTTTTTATAGTCATGTTTGCCAAGTAGTATGTAACCTGATTCTCTTCCCTCATTATATGCCGAAATCTGTGTTGTTTACCTTGTAAGCAGTCCCTAATTTCTTCAACTGTTTCGTTTATTATCCACGAACTTACTAAATAGTACTCGTATTTATTGAAATGAAAAAAGCCAGAAATTGTGTATGAAAAATGATTGATAAATATAATAAATATAACTTCCATACCAAGAATAAATTTGCATCTGATGTAATTTTTTTCTCTAATTTTGATGTCCTCATTGTTTATTTCAATGATGCTGCTCTTCAACAGAATTTAAAAGCAAATCTAAGTTCTTTGATATTCTTAATCTCATGATAACTAGAAGCTATGTATGTGAGATTTTGGGTGGAGAGCTCCTTGAACCTCTTTACAAAATTAAATTTTAGTCATAATTTTGGCTAACAAACTATAAAATTGTTTTTTTTTTATAAAAATGCTAAGGATTATTATTATTTTATTCTTGAATCATTATATTTGAAAGAAAACAAGTGAGCTATTTCTCATTAATTTTTTGCATAGTGGTGTTTTAAGGAAAATTTCTCATTACTTCCTTTATTGAGGTACTTTACTTTATTTTAGCCGCTAAGAACCTAGAAGTAATAATACATGTCAGGGTATGACTGAAGTATCCACCACTTTATAAGAGTATCATCCTCAAGAAATAATAAGTGACTAGTAATCAAGGTGCCTCTTAACATATATTTTTTAATCATAGATTTATGTTCTTAAGAAAGTATGCAGATGCAATATAATAAAGACTTAAATATACATAGAAGTGTAAGAAAAAGCATATTTTTGTTAGTAACTATAATTTTTTTTTCCTACTTAATATTAAGAATTGAGATGGAGGAGGAATGATTGGAGCGACTTTTATCTTTTGTACAACTTCAAAATATGAATAGAGATCTTGGCTTTAAAAAATAGTAAAAATGCTTTTCTGCTACTTAAACTTTTCTGCAATTGATTGCAAGTGTTTCCAATAATATTATTTTCATGCTTTAAGCATGCAAATCTTATGTGTCCTTATGATTTAGAGAACATAATAGTCCTTATCCGTTATTATAACATGAATGAACTTATAATTAATTGGTTCAAGTTTTGAAAAGAAGATTAAGTATTATTGAACTATGACTTCCAAGAATTTTGATTTTCATTATTATTTAAATAAGAGACAACATTAACTCTCTCTAATTTCAGCTTCACAAAGTTATGTTGCTTCCTATTTAAAAGTGAAGATCAGAATCTTTGGTATCCTATAATTCAGTAACACCCAATATTCTCTTCAATGCTTAAACCAATGCTTAGTTCATCCATTTATAACGGACAAGAACAATTTTCTTCCCTAGTTCTAAAGAACACATTAGATTAGCATGTTTAAGACATGAATATTTTTGTTATTGAAAACGCTGACAGTTAACTACAGATAAGTGCAAGTCATAGTAGCAGAAAAAATCATTTCGCTAATTCCAAACCAAAATATCTATTATTCTGAAGTAGTATAAGAGATAAAAACCACTTCAATCATGCGTGTTCCATCTCAATTCTTCTCTACAAGTAGGAAAAAGATAGATTATAGTTACAATCTAAAGATGGATTTTTTTTACACTTCTATGAATATGAATCTTTGTAATAGTGTATCACCATATAAAATAAAAACATACATATCTCTCGCTATTTGGCTGTTTGAATATATTATATATGTATCTTTGTTTGGACATGCGATATTACTCATTAAGTCATTTTTTTAAAAAAATTCATAGTTCATGCAACAAATTCATTAAGGGTCTGGGTGGAATGAAGAAATTCGAAAAGTTGATGTTGAAGATGATATCTGAGAGCAATACCTTGCAGTGAGTTATATATGTATTGTTATTTTTTTCTAGATATAGTTTAGATTTATGTTATTTATTTTTCTGACTTAAGACTATTAATAATATAATAGGCACACTCAAAAGATTCTCAGTATAGGATGAACAAGTTTTCTATATAGTCGGTGATGGTATGAATGAGTGTGAAATTAATGATGTCGAGGATATTCAAAGTGAATTCACTGTGCTCCTGAAGATACACAATTTGTTGACCATACATGAACTTTACATCACGTCCAAAAAGAATTAAGAATTCTATTGGCCAAATCTGTTGATAAATGGACAGCAATAGCTGAAGAACAAATAAGGCTACAACATGAATTCCACAATACAGTACTTGTGCTGAAAAATCAATTCATTTGATATTGGAATTAGACTTTGATGATGAATGAACTATGCAAACTGACGACCTCCTTGTTGGATAAGAAAAATGCTGTTTTTTTTTTTGTTCAAATTGTACATGATACTATTATTTAAATCTTCTTTGTTTTCAAATTACGTTACATTTTTGTTCCAAATTGCCATCATAAGAATATTCCGCTCTTTCTTATGTCATTACTCTTCTAAAATTAATTCATTATTGTCATATAAGATGGCAAAGGAAGATCATTTCTTGGTGTTTAGTTTCTGAAAAAATGTGTACTTTAATTGGAGCGGAGTTTATCAAATATTTGATTGAAAGACATCCTCGTGGATGCTATGACCTACTACATATGAATGTTCGATGTTTCTTGCAACTTGCAGGTGAGATGAAAAGAAGCATATTTTTGTTAGTAACCATAATCATTATTTTTTTCTACTTACAAAGAAGAATTGAGATGGAGGAGGAAAGATTGGAGCAACTTTTATCTTTTGTACGGCCTCAAAATATGAATAGAGATTTTGGCTTTAAAAATTAGTAAGAATGTTTTTTCAGATACTATTACTTATACTCTTTTGCAATTGGTTGCAAATGTTTCCTATAATATTATTTTTCATACCTTAAACATGCACGTCTTATGTATCACTATGATTTAGAGAACATAATAGTCCTTATCCGTTATTATAACATGAATAGACTTATAATTAATTGGTTCAAGTGTTGAAAAGAAGATCAAGTATTATTGAACTACGAGTTCCAAGAATTTTGATTTTCTTTATTATTTAAATAAGAGTCAACATTAACTCTTTCTAAATTCAGCTTCACAAAGTTATGTTGCTTCCTATTTAAAAAGTGAAGATCAGAATCCTTGGTAACCCCATAGTCCAATAGCACCCAATATTCTCTTCAATGCTTAAACCAACACTAGTTCACCCTTATTATAATGGATAAAAACAATTTTCTTTCTTAGTTCAAAAGAACATGTAAGATTGACATCCTTAAGACATGAATTATTTTGTTATTGAAAGCATTTGCAGTTTACTATAGAAAAGTGTACGTCGTAGTAGTAGAAAAATCAGTTTTACTAATATTTATCCATAGGCGGAAATCATAAACTTATTCATACGCGGAACTCATTAACATTCCCCTAAACTTGTTGGGTTTTTTCCCTTAGGTACCTCAACTATGTTATTTTCTTATTGAATCCTTGAACCACTCATAGTTTGTTCCTTTTAAACATTGTTGGCTGATGTGACACAAAATGTGATCTCACGTCGCTTGAGTGCATGAAGAAGTTTTGAAGGCGCTGATGTGTATCCCTGAACCACCCACCAATGATCTTCTTCCCCATTTAACCCTAATTTCTCCTCTTTTCTTTCTCTTCATCATTAAGTTGGAGCTGCTTGTTGCTCTCAATTGCACACACAAGTGTACGGGTCGTGCAGGTAATATAGTTTCTTTAAGAAACGAGTTATCGTTCCCAAGGGACTTATGATCAATCTATATTTAACACTTAATTCTACAAATAAATGTAAAAGTAACCTTTTCAAGAGTTGATGATTGATTGTTAACTACTACTAATTATGAACTAAATAAAGGTAACTAAATGTGAACGACTTTAAGATGATGTTTCAAGCAAGTAAAGAGAAATTCCAGGGATGCAGCATATACTGAATATCATGTATCATATTATTGGCTTATCATTAATTTCAGTTGTCAAGTTACTGGTTTATAGGGTTGATGATATGATCTAGGTTATACGTCTCTTGTCGCCTACCCTAGTTAGCTATCTAACTACATCGTTGAGCGGGGATAAATAGACTAACTGACGAGCATTTATATTTTATCATATTTCGTAACCAAGCAAGGTGTTCGTCTGGGCGTCACTCCTGAACACTAATCACCTCAATCTAATGGGTGGATCGAGCTCTCTATATTCTCTGGTCTATCTAATCCCTCCTCTCTCGATTTTAAGATTAGACAATGTATTTATCTTATGGTGATCAAGCAACTAAAACAAGAATATAGAAGTAACTTATAATGAAAATCAAGATTTAATTCAACAAGCCTTTAATAATCTACAATTCATTCGTAGCTACAGCCCCAGAACTAGGGCGTTTAGCCACTCATGCTATTAGAAAATAAGAAAATATAATAGTTCATGCAATTTCTGGAAAATAGAAGAGTTACAGGATTAAAACCTATTACAAACTTGAATTTTTGCTCTTGCACACTAAATCAAAAATCGAACCCTAACAATGGAGCCCTAGGAGTCTATTTATAAGAGTTAGAAAAGTTGGAGTCAAATCCCACTACAATTAGGAATCCCATTTAATGATTTTTTAGCTGGAAAAGTCGGCATTTCCTTGGCGTGTTGCGCCTGCCATCACGCCACAGAGGCGCCTACATTCTTCAAGTCCTGGTGCATCGCGCCCCAAACATGCCCCAGTTCGGCATCCTCTGGTGTGTCGCACCCCAAACATGCACCAGTCCGGCATCCTCTGGCGCGTCGCGCCCAGCAGCGCGCCCTACACTATTGATTTTTGCCTTGGTTGTTTTCTTGCTCATCTTTTGCTCCTTCTTTTTTCGCTCTAACTCCAATTTCATCGAGAGTTCCTGAAACATCTAATCATGTGTGTGAGTGCACAATCATCACAAGTTACACCAAAATCAAGCTAACAATTAAAGATCATTCTTCAATTTAATCAATTCATGGGCAATATTGACAACTTAGGCATATAAATATGTCTAAGATCACCACCCCACACTTAGACTTTTGTTTGTCCTCATACAATCTTCAAACTTATCAACTCTTTTTCATAACCCTTGGAATTATCAACCCATCTTAAAATCAACCAAACATTTTTAATCGTGATCTTGTAGTTCATATTGGATGCAACAATTCACAACATTTACACCAAGTATAACACATGCTCAAAGAATAGCTCTTTTGTTATTTTTCCGGGCTAATGAATTAGATAATCCTACACATGCCATGAATGCCCTCACTTGTTTATGTTTTGTAAAGCCTTTCACTCAAGCAATTTCAATATTGACAAGGCCTACAAAATAAATTCTTACTTTCCTCAACATACCATAAGCTTGCCCATAGTGTATTCTTACTTTCACATTGTATTTCTCAAGGAATCAAGAGGACTTTCATTTGGTTGTAATGTCGGCTTAAGGTAAGGGAAGGAATATTTAATAATCATTTTAGTGACTACACCTCCCTAATGCACATGTTATTATTATGCCAACAACCTCCTTCATAGCTTTTCTTTCCGCATAGTACACACTTCATGACTATATACCCTCCTTTGTTGCTCCATATTTTCCCTTTATTTCTTTTCCATTATTTTTTTTAATCTTTTATTATTATTTTATTTTTTAAAATTCATGCCTTTGCACTAGCCATCCAAACTCTAGATTTTAACATCCGAGTAAAGTACACATAATTCTTGATAGGATCAGGGCCAATATTTTGAGCATAGTTCTAAATTAGATGCCCTTAATTTTAGTCGAGGTGCACATTGTCACTAAGGACCAGGGCCAAAATAAAATTTTCTTTCCCACACAATGTAGAAATTCACCCTTAGCTATATCAACTAACATTTTCCAATCCTTTTTCTTAACATAATGCATTAAGGATTTTCAGAGGATCAAAAGACTTGGTATCAAACAACGGGTTTCGGCTTATCATGTGGTTTATCAATTAACAAGGCTAAAGGCTCAATGGGGCTCACTAGGAATAAATTCAATGGTCGGCATACAATTAGAGTTAAGAATTAGCTATTTCAAAGAAACGCCTCAATCACATTCCTTAAGTCATACGAGCTACTAATTCAACACACACAAGGCAAGTTCTAGATATCAAGTTAACAAAGAACCAATCAATTCTCACCACACATGGCATTGTGACACATATAAGGATATATCAACTAACATGCTCATATAAGTTGCATTACGTTATTACTACACAATTAAGCCCATTTTCATTTTATTTCGAGTCAAACTTAAGAACACATGCTAATTACAAGGTCAACCATCTATTGCATTTTTCCAAGTATAACAACCCATGACGTTTGGCTAACTTATTCATAAATAGCTTCAAAAGACCAAGGCTGGTTTTTCAATCATACTCCTCTATGTGACTAATAAATTAATCATATACGGTTCAAAGGGACAATCCTCAGTAAAAGTACCGAAAACAAACTCTGAGGAACCCAAAAGAAAAAAATTAAACTTAGAAACTAACAACTAGACTTGATAAAGCAGTAAACAACTATATACAACATAGAATATTACCCCACCCCACACTTTAAAGATAAGCACTATCCTCAGTACACAATTAAAACAAAGTATAAGGTTAGGAATACTCCCTGGGGCCTCTAGGCCTCGTCGTCACCACCGTCGAACACCATTAAGGCATTCACCTTGTCATCTATAGAAGCACCCTCCTCATCATCATCCATCGCCTCATCAGCAGTAGCCTCATCATCATTCAAAGGCTCCAAAAAGGCGGGACCAGACTTGCACATAAAGGTTGCACTGTCGATCAAAGGATCACGATCTGCTAAGGTCTCCATCTCATCGTCAGTGACCGGACGGCCTTCAATCCGCAACTGTAACTCAGCCATACCGAACATTCGTGCCATGACGCTATCATCTCAGGCTTGCCTCTCTTGAGTAGTCAAGACAAGTCCATGGGAAGTGTCTAATGCCTTTGTTCGAGTCACATCAACCAACTTACCCGTCAGATCCGGGTGATAAGCAACATTCATGTCTATCGTTTTCTCTTCAATACCCTCACTCCTCAGAAAACGGGTGATCAAACCCCCATAACAGAACCTCCACCTCATATTATTCCTAAATTTCATCATACTCTGCCTCAGGATAGCCCTTACATTAATGGGCATGCCCTTCATCAACATATATACTAATACCACCCTATCTCTTGTCACCACAATCAGATGTTTGGCAGGAATCAACACACTACACACTATCTTTAGCCACACCCTAGCCACCTGATTAAAGCTAGCAAAATGGAGGATCTTATGCCTCCCAGTGTCCTTACTCCACTCCCATCTATCATTCGAATCAACCCCACACAACGTATGTCAGATATCCATATAAGGAGGTTTATCCTTCAAGTCATTAAACACATCAGGGTCACAATTCGGGGTTCCTAACAACTCATTCAGAATTCGGGCAGAAAAATTGACATCTTTCCCCCTAACAGGCACAATTTTATATTTTGTTTCAGTTAGCCAATTAGCATAAAATTCTCTCACTAATGTCAAATTGCAATCCCCCAAATTTTCAAATATAAAACTCAAACCCAACTCATTAGCAGTCCGATATATATCAGTAAATTGCGATTGTAACCGTACCTCATTCACAAATTCGTCGCCCATATACTGCGCCTCTCTTTGGCATTCGAACCATTCCCAACCATACCTTTCCACAACCTTTTTACCAAATTTTTGCACCAGTTCCTGGCCACTAGAGGACCCGAAAGCTTCTCATTTTCTACTCCGCTTGGAACCCGCCATGTTTTTTGCCTTAGGAGCCATGACCACCTGCAAAGAAGAGAAAAATAGAAAGAATAAAAAGAAAAGAAAACAAACAGATTGGGAACAAGTTAGAAAAAATATGGGGGGATGGGGTCGGCTGGCAGTGGGTGAGGAAAAGGATTTTTGTGGGAGTTTAATGGGGAAAGTGGGTTTTAAGGGAGGAAGAAGATGAAGATAGTTTGAGAGAATGGGGGAGAGTGGGTCGGTTAGAATGAGAGAATGAGGAGAAGAATGAAAGAATTAGGGATTTAAGGGGTGGGTCGAGTTAAATCCGGGTCAAAACCCAGAAATTAAAAAAAATAGGGCATTGGGGCGATGGATGGGGCGACACACCTCTCAGCGCGCCTGAGAAGTGTCCTAGTCAGGTGGGCCTTGGCGCGACGCACCTCTCAGCACGCCTGAGAAGTGCCACAGTCAGGTGGGCCTTGGCGCGGCGCGCCTTATAGCGCGCCTGAGACTCTCCTCTGATGTGTGAGGCCAGGAGCGGCGCGCCAACCAGTGCGCCTGGCTCAAAATTTGTTTTTTTTTTAAAATTTATTTTTCACTATTACAAGTTAAGTTATAAATAATGAAAAATCCTATCTAGCTACAACTAATAATTAGAAGTAATTCCTAGATTCTAAAAATTTGCACTACGCTTAAAATAAAAGTTCAAAATTCTACATGACTACCTATCTATTACATATTGTTCATGGGTTGCCTCCCATGTAGCACTTGAGTTAACGTCGCGGCACGACGCAGCTTGGATCATTCATCATTTAGCTCAAGAGCCTCCCGATCACGATCCCAATCCTTACAAGAGTAGTGTTTCACCCTTTGCCCATTGACCAAGAACGTAAGGCCAATCTTATCTTTAAGTTCAACAACCCCATGTTGTGTCATTCTGACCACTTCGAAAGGACCACTCCACTTCGACCTTAGTTTTTCGGGGAATAACCTTAGTCTAGAGTTAAAAATTAGTACCTTATCTCCCGGATTGAAAGTACGAGCTACTATGTGCTTGTCATGTCACATCTTCGTCTTTTATTTGTAAAGCTTGGCATTCTCATAAGCATGAAGCCTAAACTCTTTAAGTTCATACAACTGATTCACTCTCTTTATACCAGCCAGTTTGGGGTCCAAGTTCAACCTCTTAATTGCCCAATAATCTTGATGTTCTAATTCTGCCAGAAGATGACATGCTTTACCAAACACTATGTGATAGGGAGAAGTCCCTATTGGTGTCTTATACGCAGTCCTATATGCCCACAACGCATCATCTAATTTCTCAGACCAATCTTTTCGCTGCGCATTTACCATTTTCTGCAAAATTTGCTTCACCTCTCTATTCGAGACCTCCACTTGGCCACTCGTTTGAGGATGGTAAGCTGTAGCAACCTTATGATGAATACCATACTTAGAAAGAATGTTTTTACCAAGATGGTTAATGAAATGCTTACCTCCATCACTTATAATTGCCCTTAGAGTGCCAAAGCGAGTGAAGATGTGCTTCTTTATGAACTTTATCACCACCCTTGAATCATTAGAAGGAAGAGCGACCGCCTCAACCCATTTACTAACATAATCCACAGCCACAAGAATGTATTGGTTTCCACTAGATGGTGGGAATGGACCCATGAAGTCAATACCCCACACATCAAAGATTTCCACCTCCAAAATGTTACTTAGCGGCATCTCATGTCTTCTTGAAATAGTATCCAACCTTTGGCATTTATCACAACGCTTCACAAAAGCAATAGAATTTTTAAATAACGACGGCCAAAAGAAACCAAGTTGTAGTACCTTATGAGCAGTGCGCTCTCCTCCATGGTGACCTTCATATGGGCTATCATGACAACTTTCGAGCACTTTGTGAACCTCAGATTTTGGAATGCACCTTCTTACTACCCGGTCTACACCTTGCTTGAACAATAACGGTTCATCCCAGATATAGAACTTGGCATCATGATTGAGCTTTTTCTTTTGTTGGGTGGTTGCACCCGGAGGATAATTGTCACTTACTATCAAATTCATAATGTCTGCATACCATGACACTTGAGAGATATCTAATGCCATCAATTGTTCATTCGGAAACTGTCACGCCGCACGGGACCTAGGACCACAAGTGATCCCAAGCTAACCCTGCTGGCATGATCATGAGCATACTAAAGATAATAAACTGATGCGGAAGCTAAATCATAAATAAATCTGAAAAGATGGGGAATACCCATATACTATAACTGAATATATGAAATCTGAGAGTTTAATACAAAAGAAATATCAAACTCAAGATACTAAGCTGAATCTAACTATGTCTGAAATAAGCCTCTAAACTGACT
>JAJOOR010017403.1:0-35259 GCA_036250505.1 Solanum acaule
CCTTTAATTGGATAGGTAATGGTTCACCTAATTCGTTTTGAGCTAAAAGATATGACTATTTAAAGTTGACCCTTACAACTCACTAGTTCAAATGAATAGTTTCCGGACGTCACGGTCATTCCTTGACGTTTGAACTCAAATCTCTTTATACTAAACTTCAAAAGCCATTTCTCATCATTTCATCAAGTTCTCAACTCCAAACTCACATGTGAGGCTCTAGTTTCACTAGTTCGTTTTTAGGGTCGTTACACCTGCGTTCTTGATTTCTGAGTACTGTGTTTCCATATTGCTATTTAGACACGTGAGTTGAGTCGTTCATGTCCATAATTCTGTATTCACCCTATGAATTGAGTTATAAATTTTGAGAAACTTTTTAAAGCCAACATTTGAGTTTTTAAACTGAGTTTTTGAGAAAGTAAAGGTGAGTTTTGAGAAGGAGTTTTTTAAAACATGGTTAGTATGACAATCGAGTATGCCATCAATGTTTAAGCAATATGGTATCTAGATATACCATCAATGTTTATGATGTATGACTTCCCGAGTCATTAATGATCATATCACAATATGATTTTGATACATTTTTGTAAAAGATTTTTCAAGATGAATTGAGTAAGAGTATAAGGGAACTAAGTATTCCCAAAGGTATCAGTATTTACATTGATAAAAGAGAGACTTTGATTTCTAAATGAGTTATGAGTTCAAAGATATTTTAAGAGCAGTTACCTCTTTTAATAGGATATTTTGAGCAATTATCTCAAACCAAAAAAAGGGAATGTTTTTTAAAAATTGAGCATGACTATATATTATTGGGAGTAGTATTGAGCTCCGACATAGGGATGAGTTCAGAAAACTCACATTCCTCATAAACCATGTATTCCAACATAGGTACAAGATCATACTTTTTAGATGAATCCTAAGTGCCTTTGGGCAGAGCTTTGTGGATCCACTTAGTTGAGGTGTTCAATACCCCGGCAAGGTATACGACATCATGTAGCTCATAGTGATGGTTGTCGGTTAGAGAACTCCCAAATAGAGTTAAAAAGTGTTTTTATTATATCACTTAATATGTTGAGTTCAGAGATGAGTAAGTACTTTTCTAAAGTTCTAATGATTTTGCTTCTTTATTTCTTTACATTTAGTTGATGAGTTTATATCTATATCTCCTGCAATCCTTTTATTCAACTACTGGTTATTCAGCTATACTACATACTCGTACATTCAATGTACTGATGTCATTCGACTTGCATCTTTTAGTGATGTAGATACAGGTTTTTAAGATCCTCAACAAGAGTCCGTTAAGATGACTTCGTCTGCTCGCTAGCTTTAGTAAGACCTCCTTACTTTTAGAGACTCCAATTTTATGAGTTGTTAGTATTAGTAAAATTACGAGTACTCATGGGTTTTCTCCCAACAGTCATCTATATATTGTAGAGGCTTCATAGATATACAATTTTGGAGAGTCTTTTAGTTTTTAGATGTTTTATTTAAAACTTATGATTCATACATAGTATATTCAGCAAAGTTTTGAGATTTAGTAAGTTGTTTTTAAACGTTCATTCAATTTGATGCTTATGTATGTTTGAGTTAGTCTTCTGCTTGTAGTCAACCGGAATGAGGTTTCACTTGGGGACCAACAAAGATTCTCGAGTGCCGGCCACATCCAGGGTGTAGGCTCGGGTTGTGACACTTGCCACAAATCCTCTATCCTTCTCTATAATCTTTAAGAGATGGTTAAATAGGCTCAATTCTTGTGTCGAATGTGTTTTTAATGAATCCCTAATGGTACTGCCTTGTATATTATTTTGGTTAGCTTCAATCTTTTAGTTGTACTAGTTTCTGGACACGTGTGTTGTACGTGTGTTCCATGTAAATTTTATTACGATTACAAGTCTAAGGAAAAAGGCATATAATGAGTAATAAAAGAAACAATCATATTATGTATATTTATATATAAAAGGAGGATCCTAGACCCGGTGACGCAACGCAACCAGAACACACGAAAATAGATTTATCTTTTCATACAAGTTTTTGCCAATTTCTTCGCACATTTTTTTTATAATTCCTCCAAGGAGGTGTGATACAAAAAGCATCACTACAATTCTATTTCTATTCCTTCTTTCTTCTTTTTGTTCTCCCTATTCTTGCGTAATAAAATATCCCCTCTCTATTTCCTTCCTTCATTCCTCCTCAGGAGCAAACTACTCAGATATGCTTAAAATATCATAGAGTAGCTCATTAAATCTTGGATCAAGCATGTGTGAGAAATCATTCACCAATCATGATTCCTTAGTATGTGAAAAAATCATTTCACAATTTTATAAATGCTTATCTTAAAACAACCTAGATCATAAAACCTTTCTTTTCATAATCATGCATAACCTTAATGAAAACATCATTTATAGATTCATAATTTCTTCATAAATTCATATCTTTGAAATTTCATAGTAAAAAATCATGATTAATGTATGGGTTCATGTGATATCAATTGAAAAGCAAATCAAAACCATCTTAATAAGATCAAAATCAAACAATTGAATCAACACAATTAGAACCCATGAGGAATTGAATGAAAACTTAATCAAATTGATGAAAATGAACTTGGAGAATAAAGAAACCTTTGGAGCTCAATGGGTGAATGTAACCCATTGATGAAACCCTACATACCTTGAGGATCAAAGCCCAAAAGCAATGGTGAAAAAGAAGACTTGATTTGGAAAACCTAGCTTCTTCTTCCTTGAACTTGAGAGAGAGTTGAGGAAGATGAAAGTGAATGTGAATTGGGAATTTGAGTGAATGAGAGAGTTGGGGTAGTTTATGGGTAGAATGGTAGTTATAGGACTTAGAAATAGAGGGGAAATGACATAGCATAGACATTTAATGCATAGGAAAAGACCCAAATACCCTTAAGAATAATTAGTGGAGGGTTCCTACTATTTGGACCTATGGTCCGTAGAACTTCCAATGGTCTGTATTGGTCAACCATATAACAAACTTCAGAAACCCAAAATTCACCTTACTTTCCACGAGACCTTTCTACGGTCCGTCTAAATTCCTAAGGTCTATAGAACCCATTGGTAAAAATCCAAGTTTATATTTAAAATCTCACTAAGCTCCTGATGTGCATTATGTTTTTATTACATACTAGCCTTAAAATTTGAAATAAAACATGCACTTTCTGAAATTGTCATATTTTTATATTAGTCAAAATCAGTTTGACTTAAATGTGTATTCTAGGTTCACAATTTCGGCCAACTGTTCTCTTAATTTCTAGCAAGGAGGATTTCAGCCATCAACAAATCCTTAACCATATATCGTGTTTAAATCAAGAAAAGTAATTAAAAATTTAAAACTTAACTGAGAGACATTACCTAATTAATGTGGATGGTATCTCATCTTCAGATGAAGAAAGTACATATTCATTAAAGATCCTATTTGAATTGACTTACTTTATAAAAAAACAAGTTGTTTTTTAATCGGGCGAGTCCCATTTGTTCGTACAAACAAAGAGAATATTTATAAATAACCGAGCCCAAAAGTGACCTGGTCCAGAAATAGAAGCATAAGAAAAGGGTACAAAATATCCGATGGAAATAATCAAAACAAAAAGTATACTAGAAAAGTGAGAACACGAATAGTCGAAAGCCTCCAGCTTCTTCCTTATATGCTCCTCTAAAATCCTAGTCATCATACACTTCCATTGTTGTGATTCAAGCTACAATCAAGGTGAGATTTTAAACTCTAGCTACAATCAAAGTGGAATCTTTAATTCTTACCCTCCAATGATAAACAAATTTTTATGCTTATACTTTTATGGTTTTCAGGTGATGACACAGTGATGGAATTGATCTCGTCTTCACTCCTTTGAACCAATTGAAACTCTAAGCTTAGTCCTTCACCTCATCACTCTACCTTGTTCATCTTCAAAACTAATCATCATGGGAGTTGTGAATCCCTTAGTTAGATCTACTAACAGTAAGTCCAGATCATGGTGTAAATGTAACTCGTCATGTAAAACAAGTTCTACTATTGCCCCAAAGCTTAATTCTAGCCTTTAAAATGTGCAGATCTACAATCCACGGATCTTATGACCAATATTAAGGCTCTATGTTTTAGCTCTATTTCATTGCAATTTTATCTCCTTACAAAGTCTCAATGGATTGAACCCCATTCAAGATTAATACCATCATTTAATCCTTCATTTTGATGATTTTACCACAATGAACTCAGACAAAATTTATGTTGCATCCTTTTGTAGGTTCCTGCAAATCCGCCTTGTTGGTGGTGATTTCTAGCTGAAACTAAAGTTTAGATTTGATACTAATGGACACCCCAAGCTCTCACTAGGTCTAAGTACACAAATTTATTGAATTTACTTCAAACTTCAGCTTGTCATAATAGAAAATTTTACCTTAGCAGATTGAACTTACTTGTAATCAATAATGGATCATGGACTATGATACACATACTGCTATTTGCTCTGTTAATCGTGTAGATGTCTCCTCATATTTTGATAGATTGAGTATCTTCTTTTCTGCGCTATGATTTTTTTGAAAGTGGTTAATTTAAAAATCACCTGCAAAAGATAAAACTAAGTTAGTAAAAAATCTACAAGAGCATTTCCTTTTCTAAGGGAATGTTTAATCTTGCGAAATATCTCTTCTCAATCTCCTGATGATACTAATCTCCAATGCCACACTTCATGACACTTTCCACTCTCCCTATAAAATATGCACCTTAACTAAAGAATCAGACTCAATAATGACATTAAAAATTTCATGCTTAATATAGTAATTAAGACTCTCCCTTATAGCTTTAGCTACTATGTTGGTTGTATCATGAATTCTGAAACCTTTAGCTACTGCCATATTACCACTATGATCCTTGATAAAAAAATTGGTGAACTAGGACTAGAGTTTCCTTTAGATGCTCCATCAATGCCAAACTTCCATAAATTAGGAGGAGGAGGGTTCCATATAACAATTTTAAAAGAGAATTTAGGTTTTTACTGTGTTATGAACCAGCTCCAGCTCAATAAGGATACCAACAAGGATATTACACAAATAGATATTGGACAAAGTAGGCCCAACAAAAGCAATAAGGACAGGCCTTCACAAAGGATAATATAAGATCCAGACTGAGGGTACGTTGGTTGTAGTTAAATAGATTAGGGCATCACTATCAGAGGATATCGAATGAATTATGTGTGAAGGCATTTATGTGTTCTCATCCCCAATTCTAGAGTCTAAGTTTCTCATCTTCATTCTTATTTCTATCCTTAGTTACTTGTTATTTCAATATTTCTATTGTAATTCGGTAGTTTGATTATTGCAATTAGAATCTTAAAGTTGAAATAGTGTTCCAGTGCTTTTATTAATATAGTGAGGATTTCGGTTTGTTACATTGGTGCTTTCATTGACGTACTCTTATGGAAGTGATGATATTGGATCGATTCAGTGGCATTGGCAATCCAGAGGGCTGGCTTTATTGAGCGGAGCTGTACTTCGCCTTTCTTGGCTTTGCCGAGGAATATTGGCTGCCTCTTCCTTCCTTCTACCTTGATGGTGAAGCTCTTACATGGTTCAACTGGTTGTTTCGCAACAAGTAGTTTTTCGATTGGATGCATTTCAAGGAGATACTTATTCAACGGTTTAGCTACCAAAACAAAGTATATCTGGTGGTGCAGACAACTTTTCCAAGTAATTTTGAAACGTTATTTGCATTTAAGTCTGCCTATGAAACCCAAACCTCGAAAGAGGACCAGGTGTTTGATAAATTGCCTGAGAAGTATCACAATGTAGATTCCTGTGAATTCAGTAATAGAGGTATTACTAGTGTTACGACTCTTGACGACATAGTAACTCCTCTGAATGGGAAATCCAAATCAACTGAGGTAGCTGCTTTGGTATATGAACCTGTTGTTATGACTAAGGATCCAGTGTTTGATGCAATGTCATATAAAACAGCGAGCCCTGACTTTTATGATCCTAACGCTAGTGTCCTTGGTGTAGTGCAATCTTCACTTGTAATTGCTAAGGTGACAGACAAAAGCATATGCGGAAATGACAGTTTGCATCCCGAAGCAACCATCCAGGTGCTTCATAAATGTTCCCACAATATTAAACTTTAGTCAAATGCACCCCGAGTGTCACTCCTAGTTCCTTTTGATGGTCAAGAAGTCGTTAGATCGAATGAACATCTTGAACAAGATATGTCAACGAGGTATGTAGATGTTAACTCTCTTGCTAGTGGCTCTCCTAAATGGAAAACTTATATGGAGACCTTCGCAGACTGGTATCTTGCTGATTTTTTCATGGAACCTGTGGGTAATGCAAATCTGTATCTCAATATCTCGATAAGTTCAATGTATTCCGTTAAAATATTTCTTGACACTGAAAATGGAAAATCCACCGGGGCATTCAATGACCAAAATATTTTGAGTCAATTTCTATTGGTTCAAGCTTCTAATTTGTTCATTGTATCTATTCCTATGATTGCAATGGATCTGTGTGTGTGGGATCCAGGAATATGTTTTGATTTCATGTCTCACACAGATTTTAGTCAGAACACAGAGGTATTACTATTGTTGGGATGTACAGGAAATATTTTCTTAAAGGCGGATTCAAACTCTTCGAGTGGAGTGTGGTATCCCAGACAACCATAGTTTATGCATTGCTACTTCTCCAATTGATTCTCTGTTATCTATAACTACATTTCATTCACATGTCCTTCAATCGCATATGAGCTAGTTGTCGGTGAAAATTATGATGTTGAACCATGACGTTTTGGTGGCCAACTTCAAGCAAACATCAATTTTGCGACTCGATATCAACACTAATCTTGACTGCAAATTTGAAATTTACTACATGATGCTTGCTAGAAAGAATCATTTTGCACTGCTTAGTTCTACTATATGGCTTCAGAACTTGCATGCTCGTTTTAATGTGCCCTCAATTGGCATCACTGACCCTGTTATATTTTTTGGAAAACATAGTGCTGAGCATGCAGTACTATCCATGTCTGCCCATCACTGGTCCTTCAAGATTTGTTTCCATGGACTTCTCCCTAACTTGTTTGCTGGAAGAAATCGTTGGTTTGTCTATGTTGTTATTAATGGTGATGATGGGGTACTACATGATTTTAATTATGTGGCGGTGAAAGGTATTGGGGAAATAGTTTCTTCATTGTTTACTGTTTGTACATTACAGATGTTTTATCAAGACGATGTTTCTTTTATGTATAACATGGTCTTTGCCGAAGGAGTGCTAAAGGATATACTTTATCTATCAAGTCTGGAGTTTATATTGTTTGTGATTAAGCGATTTATAGAGTAATTTCCACAAGACGAGAGATACTTCTTGACTGTGGTTGATCAAGCAAAATTCCCCAAGCTATTGGATGACATGGAACAAGTTGTATCTAACCTTAAGTCTGCGCATTTCAAGGGTAACTTGAAGCAACTTCACTACATTTCTTTACTCCCATTGGTTTTCTTTGTGGGAAGTTCAACTAGAATTGTCCATTTAAACAAATGGGTTTCTGGACAGTGGCTTAAGGATAATGTACAATTGCCTAGGCCGAACAATGTGTCATGGAGGGGAAATTTTGGGCTTCAAGATGGAGGGTATATTGATTTAATTATGTTCAAATACTTGGTCGGGGTCTACAACGATGCCGGAGATGGACTACAACTTAGTTTGCCTCTATTTTGTGTTTTTACTATGTTAAGCTGGAGTGTGAGTGAGCATCTTGCAAATTTTGAAGTTGTTGAACTGGATCATATCAGGATTGTTAGCAAAGCAGCCTTTATTATGACGTCCATTCTGAGGATATTGTGTCCTAGAGGACATTTAGAGAAACTACAAGATTTTTCTTGTCACAACCATGTCCAACAAGAGTAAACTATGTTGACACAATCTTGGTATGAAGATCTTGATTTTTCTCACAAGGGACTTGCAGGTGCTTGCCGTCAAATGCACTTCGTCCAACTTAAAGTCAATGTAACTGCACCTTTATTACCAATGCTTTCGTTGGCGAGATCTTTTGACTTGAACCTGGAGGACAAGGTTCTTATTGAGGACGAGAGTATTTTTATGAACCAGCCCCAGCCCAATAAGGATACCAACAAGGATATTACACAAATACATATTGGACAAAGTAGGCCCAACAAAAGCAATAAGGCTAGGCCTTCACAAAGGATAATCTGGGATCCAGACTGAGGGTACGTTGGTTGTAGTTAAATAGATTAGGGCATCACTATCAGAGGACATCGAATGAATTATGTGTAAAGGCATTTCTGTGTTCTCATCCCCAATTCTAGAGTCTAAGTTTCTCATCTTCATTCTTATCTCTATCCTTAGTTACTTGTTATTTCAATATTTCTATTGTAAATCGGTAGTTTGATTATTGCAATGAGAATCTTAAAGTTGTAATAGTGTTCCAGTGCTCTTATTAATATAGTGAGGATTTCGGTTTGTTACATACTATTCCAATTCTGAAAGAATAAGAGACCAAGAGTTGCTGCTACATGTCCCTTTATATCTATTAAGAATTAATGTTAAAATTGCATCGTTAATACCCATAACACTCTAAATTATGAAAAGGAACCTCCGTGAATAATAGTATTCATTCGGTTCCAAAATAACTATAAAATAATGTAAGGATAGCATGTAAAACTACCTTCACTCTATAGTTGCCTTCTACTAGCAAGCACAACCTTATGGACTGCTTCAAGTTGAGAATAGGGCCCACAATTCCAATAGCACTAATAAAGTGGCTTCAAATTCTTGTAGCGTATTCTCCTGTCCGAAAAAGATGTTCCATTGTATCTTCTTCTAAAATTATACAACACCTACAATTCCAAGAATAATCAGAGTTCCATCTATGCACCGAAGAAGCCACACAAATCTTTTTGAACCAAATTCTCCGAGCAAGAAAGGGGATTTCAAAAGAAATCCCTTTTATCCACAATCTCACCATGTCTTCAACCTTCTCTTTGTTGTACCTCAATAGCTACCAAGCAGATTTAACAGTAAATTTACCATTGTTAGTTTCAGTCCGCTAAGCTTCATCTCCTCGATTACAGAGATATGCAGGATGCAAGCTAGATTGGACATGTACAACATACTTAGGAACACACTCTTTCATTGTTGGATAGTTCCATGTCCTTTCCTCCTTAAGAAACTCAGCAAAGTTTTTTATGGGATGAATAGTCTGCACCTCAAATGCATATAAATGCAGATGTCCTAGATTATACGAGTTATGATACCATATAGTAGAAGGGCATAATACATAAATGTGCGCTTTAACTTGGCTTCATTTTACGTTTATGTCCTCCAACTTTGGATATGCACAAATATACACTTAAACTTGTATAAAATTGAACAAGTAAACACATGAGTCCTACATGGCACAATACACATAGGACACCACGTAGGACAAAAATTGACATGTAGGATGCCATGTAGGACATGTGTGTCTATTGTTCAATTTTATACAAGTTTAAGTGTCTACTTGTGCACATTCAAAGTTGAAGGGCATATATGTGATTTGAAGCCAAGTTAAAGGGCATATTTATGTATTATGCCTAGTAGAAGTGTCTCCTCTAGGTTCCCACCACATGTAGTTATTATATGAATCCTCGTAACGTAACATAACAAGTAGTATCAATTTATTTTGGGTTTACTTAGGGGCTGTACTTTGTCAAGCCTTCATATTTTTGGATGAAGGTTAGAAATTGAATTAACAATAATAGGTGAGTTCTGTTTCTTTCCACCATGTTTCCTAATATTTCCCAATGTAAGAAATCGTTGATTTTGGATAGTAGATTTCTTAATTTGTAGATTGCTTTCAGTAAAATGAACTTTCTTTTAATTATTTTTTGTTAAGATGCTATACCTTTATCATCTTTTGGCAGAGACATATGTGGTGATTCCAAAATTACTCTAGTTAAAGCATAACTTCATGATGATCAATGACTTAGAAGTTGTTGTTTAGTCTTTCTTCTATTACAGAGCTTCTCAAAAGTTATTTTTGTATAGTTTTGTTCTTATTTGTATCCCCATGAATTTTTATTCTAAGTGTATGATGATGACAACACCGATCGATTCTAGTTTTCTTATAAAATCGACGGTGATGAAAATAATGCATTTCCACCGGTTGGTATTCCCGCTCCGATGATGTTAAGGTCTACAAGTAAAATAGGTGATGGAGAAGGTAGTTATGTTGTTTCAGCGATTTTCGATTGAAACAAAGTGGAATTTGTTGTTCCTATGCAGAGGACAACTGACGGTAGCAAAAAGGATGATGTCTTTGTAGATAGGAACGTAATTGATGTCCTACTCCGAAGATGTTGAGTTCGATGAGTAAAAATGATGGTGATGAAGACGATGAGGTTTCACTAGTTCTAGATACTAAAATCTCATCATTTTCATTGTTATCGATTTTAGTCAAAGAACGAAGCATCTTCGGAGCAGGAACACCAACTACATTCCAACTACAACTGGAGAAATGACATTGTTCTTGTTGCTTCCGCCAATCGTCCTCTTGACAAGAATAACAATTTTCACTTTGTTTCCATCGACAATCGATGAAACACCATAGATGCCCTCTCCATCAAATTTTACTCGTATGACTCAACGTCATCGGAGCAGCAACACGAATCATTGAAACCGCATTATTTTCATTGCCATTAATTTTTGAAGGACAACTGGAACCGGACGGTGTTTTTGTCATCATATACTTAGAGTTAAAATATTTTGTGAAACAAATGAGATTCAAATTAATTTGTATAAAAATATGTTGTGAAAAACTCTATAACAAAAGAAAGAGCAAACAAGAATTTGTGGACGGTTGAAGAGAAGTAAGTAAAATTAACTACTATTATATATTCACTTCTACTAATAATATAGTTATACCACCGTCTCTTCCTCATCCTCAACAGTTTCTAACAATTGTAGGTGTTGTATAATTTTTTATTGCAGATGTTGTATAAAATAATAGAAGATCTCTTATGTTTGGATTTTAAAAAAAAGCATACCATATGCCTTTGGATAAAGTATTCTTGACGATTCAGTGTACACACTTGAAACCTAAAGCTAATTGTTCCCTGAAATTAATTATTCATATTGTTCTTCTTTAACCTGTAGTAACTTTGCAAGAGGAACTAATATATGGATTCGACAGAACCAAACTCCTCATACTGGAGATATGAAGAGTTTTGCGGTAAGAAGAGCTGAAATGGTTGTTTAATATGATGTGCTTAGATAAGTATGTTCTTATTTTATTATACTAACATTTTACCATTTGAAAATTTCATAAGGCAAAGGGAAAAAATGTTGACCGAGGCAAAATGTGGACTGAGACTCATAAGAGAAAAGATGGATGTCATGTAACTGAGGCGGCTAGGGAGATTGGGTAAGCATTCTTTCTATACATGGTTACTCGAGTAGACTGAAGAAATGATTTTTTTCTTGGGTATTAGTAATTCGCTATGTTTGTGGATATTCTCACCGAGAGAAGCCTTGTTGTTATTCCGCAAACTAATAGTAGATCGATTGTCTTTGTGATTTGATAGCTCTGTCAAATGAAAGAAGAAGGGGGTATTAAATAGGTGGAGAAGATGAAGCACCCACCTTTTTCTTGAAAATTTAAGAGTCAATGCGTTCATAAGGCCCTTTGTCATGCCAATGTACCACCCAAGATGACCACTGTGATTATTTTTTCTATTTTTTTCTTCCAAGAGAAGATTAATTGAAAAAGACTGCATTGCCCGTTAGAGAGTCCCAATTTATTTTATTCACTAATTGAATAAAAGCTAAATGGAACATCTAAAAACTAAAAAAATAGGTGTATTATATATGTAGAACCCATTTAAATATAATAATTAAGAGCCAAGATTAAAAAGTAAATCAGCTCACTAACACAAAATTCAAACATCTAATATATTTTGAAGATCAAACACTATAAAATAAATAAAAGGTAAAATAATTTGTTTTTAAAATTCAAACAAAATGATTTAAAAGATTGTGATAGTGGCGGATTTGGATAGGGGATGAGAGGATGAGAGAATTGATATAGACTTTGGGGTGAATGGAGGTCGCCAAAAAAACTCCCCGTAAATTTATTCAATGAAGTTTTGACATGAAACTTATATCAAAAGATAGTCACTGAAGAACTCTACACATTTATGTTAGGGGTATAGAATGGAGATGACCGGAACTCTATAAATCTAAAAAGAAAGTGATGGTTAGTATTCATTTTTTCTTAAATCTATGAAGTTTGGCTAGGAATAAGAATAAATGGTTCATGGATTTGTGTAGAGGAGGGTGGAAGGCAGATGAGGTGAAAATTTAAAGTAATTTGTCTGCGACAGTGGTGGTGGCCGACGGCAGCGACCAACGTTGGTGGAGGCGGCCAATGGCAGTAGTGGTTGGAAATAAAGGGGAGAGAGGAAAAATTTTAAAAATAACAGGACCAAAATATGATTTTTGAGGTCTTTTGTATTATGATAGGGTCAAACGAGAGTCATTGGATCAAAAAAATTATGAATGGTGGAGATTAAGATTTGAGTCATAGTTATTGGACTAGATTGAAAATTGATTGGGCTATTAGAATTGGATTGAAATTAGCCCAATTCAATCAAAATTGAGCCCTTTGGTCCAATTAATTTTTTTACATAGAAAGACAATAAAAAAATAACATTACCAAACAAAAAAAATACAAATACAAATACAATTAAATACGTCAAAAATTAGGTGTTCACAAAAGTCATGCCTGGAAATTATACTTTGATGGAGCAGTCAATACAAAAGGCATAAGGATTGGGGCAATTCTCATATCGCCCACAGGGCAGTACTACACTGCAATGGCTCGACTTTGTTTCCTCTATTAAAATAACACAACAGAGTACAAGCATGAATAATGGGTCTGAATATGAAAATAGATTTGGATTTACAAGAATTGATAGTGTTGGGAGATTTTGATTTCCTTATTTGGCAAGCTCAAGGAGAGTGGAAACTAGAGACCTCAAGCTTCTTCCATACAAACATTGTGTGGAAGACATCAGCAAAAGGTTTAAGTTCATCGACTTTAGATCTATCCCCCGGGTTTCATAATGAATTGACTGATGCCTTGGTCACTTTGGCCTTATAACTTCAATATCCTGGCAACACTTGCATCACTCCGTTGGAAATTCAAGTTCGTGACCAATGCTACTATTTTAACACAATTGAAGTAGACTCAAATGGTGAGCAATGGTACCTACACATCAAGCACTTTCTTGGTCATAGAAAATATCCAAAACATGCAAATGGAAGCTAGAAAACTATTAGGCGCATGGCTACTGTTTCTTTTTTCGTACGAAATTTAATATAAAACAACCCCAATTTAAATTTGTTGAGATGCATGGATGCTAAAGAAAATGAGAAAATCATGAATGAAGTACATGCTGAGATATGTGGCTCACACATGTATGGATATGTCCTTGATATAAAAGTTACTCCGAGTAGAGTATTACTGGCTTAAAATGGAAATGGGATTGGTTTCGCTTTGTGAACAGAGATAATCAGTGTCAAGGTAATTTAATTCATTCACCTCATTGAGAGTTACACCCTATGCCCACTCCTTGCCCTTCGCTGCATGGGGAGTGGATGTCATCGACAAATTGGGATAAAAGCTTCAAAAGGACATCAATTCATTTTGGTTGCAATTGATTAATTCACAAAATGTGTGGAGGCAGTCACTTTTACAGTAGTCACTAAGAAGGCAGTCACTTTTACAGTAGTCACTAAGAAGGCAGTCATAGATTTTTTGCATGCTAACATCATTTGCCATTTTGGTATCCCAAGAGCCAATGGAGTTGTGGAAGATGCTAACAAAATTTGAATACCAATTCAAAATTGTGCATTACAATTCTACTCCATACCAACCAAAAGCCAATGGAGTTGTGGAAGATGCTAACAAAAAGATCAAAAATATCATCATAAAGGTAATTCAAGGCACCAAAAACTGAGCATACTGAGTGGGTCAAAACTCGATTAGATCAGCTGACATTAATAGATGAAAAAAGATTGGCGGACATTTGTTTTTGCTAGCTTTATCAGCAAAGTATAGCTCGTGTATAGAATAAAAGGGTGCACCCAAGACATTTTGAAGTAGTCCAACTTGTCTTAAAATGCATTCTTCCATACCATAAAGAAGCCAAGGGAAAGTTTGCTCCAAATTGTCAAGGTCCATATATTTTCAAGGAAGTTTTTGTCCAGAGGAACATTGCACCTTACTGATGTGGAGGGAAAAATCAAAGGCGTAATTGTTAATGCAAATGCAATCAAAAGATACTACATCCTATTCGTTTTAAGATTCAGTGACAAACGACGATTGGAATTTTATAGTTGGGAAGATGAAGGCCCCTCGTTCCAAAGAAATAAAAAAAATTAATCAATCAAAAAAATATCTTCTCATTGAAAGTTTGAACTAGGGTTCGTTCATACTATCAAAAAAATTAATATTCTATTATTCATAAGAGCTGGGGTATTTTTTTTATTTGGTTCCAATAGTTCCAAAATTGTAGTCCAATTTACGGTTTTGTTTAGCAAGTAACTTTCTAATTAACTCTTTAAGAATACTAGATTCAATATGTTTTGTGTAGACAATTGATCATCAAGAGAAAAAAAAGACTTATAAGTGAAACCCATTGTTGGCACCATAAGACAAAAAGAGAAAAAAAGAGCCTTGTCGGTGAAAACCTTTGAGGCACCATAAGGAGACAAGAGAGAGGATCTTATCGGTGAAAAATCTCACGAGCACTTTAAGATAATGAGAGAGAACAAGATGAAAATGGTTAATTGGAGGGAACCTGGAAAGAGCACCGCTTTTCAACCCCTCTACATGAAGTGCTACTGGGATACATAAATCAGTTTCAGATTTATAATGGTTCAGACTTTGAAAGCTAGACAACTCAAACAGATCAAGAGTCAAATACAAAGTGCATGTCATGGTTCATTAAAAGTCGGCATATGCCTCTAGATAAGTTCTCTTTGTCTTTTTTCTCAAAAGGAATACCCTTTGTTTAGTATAAGTCTGTCTTACTTCAATCTCTTAATATTCTCAAATCTAACATTTTTAGTCACTTTCAATATAATTATGTTTCAAAGAAAAGCAAAAAGGTTGAAAGGCTCACGACAGTTTCCCCAAAAGGAAAAGTTGAGTACATGAGTCGATATGGCATTGATCAAGAACTAAAGACACCTAAGATTTTTTCCCAAAAAAAATTTGTGTGATGGAATACGATAAAGCATCTTAAGTCGTGAGAAAAATTTCAAAAGGGATATTCGTTCTTCAGGAAATCAATTGGACCGTGACATTTAGTAGTTCCAAGAACATTAAGGTCTCTAATTAACAAAGAGGAAGCTTTAGAAAATTGGTTTAGCCAAGGATTTGATTCAGAATTTGGCAAATTGGTCGAAAGTATGGTCAAGTCATCAGAACATCAATGTTGCAAACCAACTATCACTTTTGAACTAACAATTTTCTCTTTCTTTAGCTCAACAATGGGATAAAAGAAAATGCAGTATTACAAGTCAGAAAGATGGAACATTACAACATAAGATCTCAAAAGTCTTCACATTTTTTGGTGTTTCATTACATGCTATTTATATTTTTTGCCTCTCAATTTGAAAACTTCGAGTAATACGTCCGGTCTCATTCCCTCATTAGGAAAACATCTACTAGTTGGAAAAATCATGTGAAATGCACACCAGTATTTCATTCATGTGCAATACACAATAGTCTTTCATTCATGTGCAATACACAACAATCTTCCATTAATGTGAAGTACACAATCCTTTATTCCTTAATACACCGATATGCTTATCTTGGGAAATACGCACCAGTCTTTCATTCAAGTGCAATATGCACCATATTCATACTTTAGGTAATACACCCCTATCTTATGTCAATAAACAAGGACAGTACTTCCCAATTGAAACTCTCTTGTCAATATGCCTCATTCTCCATTTTCTTCCTAGGGTTATATGTCCTAGTTTGTGATTCTCATATATTTTCTTTTCCTAGAAAAAGCACAACCAGTTCGGAGTTTTCATTTTGTAACAAGGTTCGGTCATATATTTTAAAATTGCTTTCAATGGAGTTTGAAATAATAAAAAATTAGCCATTTTGTTCACTTTCATTGGTTGAAAAGCTCTTCATTATTAAAAGCAAAGAGGGGCATGTTGGATTTTTACCAATGGGTTCTACAGACCTTGGTAATTTAGACGCACCGTAGAAAGGTCTCATGGAAAGTAAGGTGAATTTTGGGTTTTTGAAATTTGTTCTATGGTTGACTAATACAGACCATAGGAAGTTCTATGGACCGTAGGTAGAAATAGTAGGAACCCTCCGACAATAATTTTTAAGGGTATTTGGGTCTTGTCCTATGCATTAAATACCTACACTATGTCGTTTTACCCCTATTTCTAAGTCCTATAACTACCCTTCTACCCCTAAAACTACCCCAACTCTCTCATTCACTCAAATTCCCAATTCATATCCACATTCATCTTCCTCAACTCTCTCTCAAGTTCAAGAAAGAAGAAGCTAGGATTTTCAAATAAAGTCTTCCTTTTCACCATTGCTTTTGGGCTTTGATCCTCAAGGTATGTAGGGTTTCATCAATAGTTTCCATTCACCCATTGAGTCCCAAAGGTTTCTCAATTCTCCAAGTTCATTTTCATCAATTTGATTAGGTTTTCATTCAATACCTCATGGTTTCTAATTGTGTTGATTTTGATCCTATTATGATGGTTTTGATTTAATTACATGCTTTTCAATTGATATCACATAAACCCATAAATTGATCATGATTTTTGACTATGAACTTTCCAAGACATGAATTTATGAATAAGCTATGAATCTATAAATGATGTTTTCACGAAGGTTATGCATGATTATGAAAAGAAAGGTTTTATGATCTAGGTTGTTTTAATATAAGCATCTATGAAATTGTGAAATGATTTTGTCACATATTAAGGAATCATCTAGTGAAAGGTTTTCTCACACATGCTTGATTCAAGATTTAGTGAGCTAATCTATGATATTTTAAGCATACCTGAGTTGTTTTCTCCTGAGGAGGAATGAAGGAAGGAAATAGAGAGGGGATATTTTAATACAAGAATGGGGAAAACAGAAAGAAGAAAGAAGGAATATAAAGAGAATTGTGGTGTCGCTTTTTGTATCACACCTCCTTGGAGGTATTGTAAAAAAATTGTGCCAAGAAATTGGCAAAAACTTGTATGAAAAGATAAATCTATTTCCATGTGTTCTGGTTGCGTCACGTCACCGGGTCTAGGATCTTTTTTTATATATAAACACACACACACACACACACACATATATATATGATATGATTGTTTCTTTTATTACTCATTATATGCTTTTTTCTTGGACTTGTAATCGTAATAAAATTCACATGGAGCACGTGTGTCCAGAAAGTAGTATAACTAAAGATTGAAGCTAAGAAAAATAATATACAAGGAAGTACCATTAGGGATTCATAAAAAAGCACTGTCCACACAAGAATTGAGCATGTCTAACCATCTCTTAAAGATAATAGGGAAGTATAGAGGATTTGTGGCAAGCTTCCCAGAACTCCGGCAAATATGAAAACTGCTTTTCCAAAAGGTACTCGCATAACAATTATTAATAATATATTAACCCTAATTTAGTAGTATAAATAGAGGGAAAAAATTTGTAAAATAGTTAAGCAAGAATCAAGCAATCTTCACAAAAGCCTCATATTCTACTCCTACTCTTGCCTTCCTCTAGGACCCATTTCAGCTTTCTGTTTTTATCAACATTCAATGTACCCCATAGTTTCTAACCATGTACGAATGAGGATTGAGGTGTGTGAATCTGATTGACGTCTAAGAAACAATGTGGTTGCTTGTGCTGGTGTTTGTAGGAGTTAGAGAGAAATAATGAAAGAAATTGTCAAAGCACATAAAATTTACGAAAAATTGACGTTCCCAACTTCTTTAGAAGGTTCAACTCTTGATTTTTATACCTTTGCATTCTTGTTGTTTTGCTATGTGTTAGTTTGACTTAAGGTAGTTATATGCATTGGGGATGAACCATATAGTTGATGTTTATATCTTCCACTATTGTTTGTCGATAACTACCTTTAGTCAAACTAACACATAGAAAAATAACAAAAATACAAATACATAATAATAAAGAGTCAAACATGCTTCAAGGAGATGGGAACATCAGTTTTCCACAAATTTCAGGTGATTTAACTATTTCGTTCATTATTTCTCTCCAACTACTACATACACCAGTGCAAGCAACCACATTTTTTCTCAGACGCGAATCAGAGTAAGATGCCTCAATCCTCATTAGTACATGGTCAGAAACTATGGGGTACATTGAATGTTGATAACAACAGAAAGCTGAAATGGGTCCTAGAGGAAGGCGGGAGTAGGAGTAGAATACGAGGCTTCTGTGAAGATTGCTTGATTCTTTCTTAATTATTTTACAAATGGTTCCCCTCTATTTATACTACTAACTTGGGGTTAATATACTATTAATAATTGTTATGTGAGTACCTTTTGGAATAGTAGTTGTCATAACTGCCGGAGTTATGGAGAAGATTGCCACTATTCCTCTGTACTTCCCTATCATCTTTAAGAGATGGATAGATATCCAATTCTTGTGTGGACAGTGTTTTTGATGAATCCCTTATGGTACGGCCTTGTATATTATTTTTCTTAGCTTCAATATTTTAGTTATACTAGTTTCTGGATATGTGTGTTGCACGTGTGTCCCATGTAAATTTTATTACCATTAGAAGTCTAAGGAAAAAGGCATATAATGAGTAATAAAAGCAACAATCATATCATTTATATTTATCTATAAAAAGAGGATCCTAGACTTTGTGATGTGACGAAACCAGAACACGGGAATTAGATTCATCTTTTCATACAAGTTTTTGCCAATTCCTTCACAATTTGTTTTACAATTCCTCCAAGGAGGTGCAATACAAAAAGCGACTCCACAATTGTCTTTCTATTCCTTCTTCTTTCTTTCTGCTCTCCCTGTTCTTGCGTATTCAAATATACCCTCAATGTTTCCTTCCTTCATTCCTCCTCAGGAGCAAAAGACTCAGGTATGCTTAAAATATCACAGAGTAGCTCATTAAATCTTGAATCAAACATGTGTGAGAAAACATTTCACCAATCATGATTCCTTAATATGTGACAAAATCATTTCACAATTTCATAGATGCTTATCTTAAAGAAACCTATATCATTAAACCTTTCTTTTTATAATCATGCATAATCTTCATGAAAACATCATTTATAGATTCATAGTTTCTTATAAATTCATGTCATGGAAAGTTCATAGTCAAAAATCATGATCAATGTATGGGTTCATGTGATATCAATTGGAAAGCATGTAATTGAACCAAAACCATCATAATAAGATCAAAATCAAACAATTGAATCAACACAATTAGAACCCATGGGGAATCGAATGAAAACCTAATCAAATTGATGAAAATGAACTTGGAGAATTGAGAAACCTTTGGCTCAATGAGTGAATGGAACTCAACAATGAAACCCTATATACTTTGAGAATCAAATCCCAAAAGAAATGGTGAAGAAGAATACTTTATTTGGAAACCCTAGCTTCTTTTTCCTTGAACTTGAGAGAGAGTTGAGGAAGATGAATGTGGATGTCAATTGAGAATTTCAGGGAATAAGAGAGTTGGGGTAGTTTTAGGGGTAAAAGGGTAGTTATATGACTTAGAAATAGGGGTAAAACGACATAGTATAAGAATTTAATGCATATGAAAAGATCAAATACCCTTAAAAATAATTGTCAGAGTGTTCCTACTATTTAGACCTACGGTCCATAGAATTTCCTATTGTCTGTATTGGTCAACCATAGAACCAACTTCAGAATCGTAAAATTCACCTTACTTTCCACTAGACCTTTCTACGGTCTGTCTAAATTCTTACTGTCTATAGAACCCATCGTTAAAAATCCAAGTTTATGTTTAAAATTTCACTAAGTCTAAAAGCTTCCTACGGAACCCGCCTACGACTCGTCAACCTTTCTACGGTTTGTCCTGTTCATTCGTCGGTCAAACTTCAGAAACTTGAAATTCCAAAAACTTATCCCCAAGTTTACGAGTCCCTTCCTACGGCTCGTAGAAATTCGTATTATTCGTAGGTTGGACTCGTAGAACCTGCTTCAGTGCCAAAAATCTATAGTTTTCTTTTCCTTTGGACTTCCAACTTCCGGGGTGTTACATTCATATTGTGGAATGTATGATAAACATTATAGTAGAGATTTATTATATGCGCAACTAATATTTACTTCATTATTATTATATTATATTTATTTATATATTACTAAGAGTGGGAACAAAAAATGTTAAAAGTGAAAATACCAAAATAACCCTATAAAGTTGAGTAACTACAATATACCATTAAAACAAGAAATAATTTTTTTAAACAAAATCTAAAATCTTAATTATTCATTTATAACAATGTAAAAAACTGTTTCATGATAAATATTGGTAATAATCACTATAATAAATTAATAATGCAGTTACATCTCTTCTACTTCTTTCCATTTTCGTATTAGATTTGGTGTCACTTTCTTACTCTCTTTTTTTGGCATAATTTCTCATTGACTTATTGATTTTAGATTAGTTGTTTTTTTGCAGGTTTAAACACTTATATTATTTGTATTAATTTTTTTTCTTTATTTATTTATTAATTTTCTCCTTTATCTGCATTAAATATTCATTTTCATAACTCATATCTAAATATTTATTTAATTACTATTCTTAATATTTATAACTCTCATGTTTTTCATATTCATAATCTTTAACTATTTTAATTAAGGCTTTAATATATCTTTTGGTATTCCTCCATTTTTATCTATATAATTCATCTTTTTTTATTTCATGAGACCCTTATCCAAAGTCATCCTTTTCATTCAATAGTTATAGTAGTGATTTGATTCATGCTTTAGTTGAATTGATGAAGAAGACTGCGATTTTGATTGGTTGTTGGAGAAATGTCAACAACAACTCATAAAGTTATATGTACAAATTCTATATATTTCTTTTTTTTCATCTATATTGTTATTATTAAATTCCTTAAAATGATATGTATGTTGTCTTTTTCTGTTTACTTTATATGTTTCTCTACATTAAACTTAATTTTGTTGTATTGTTGTAAGTTTTTATTTGGACTTAAATTAGTCATTTGTGAATTCATTGGAAGTTTGCTAAACAATATTAACCAAAGTTCAAACCACACATCTTTTCATAGAATTTAATCTTCTAACAGATATATAAAATTTACATGGGACACATGTGAAATGTACGTATCCAGAAACTAGTATATTATAGTCATGTGTTCATTGAGCCATTTGGGAGAATGTAACTCATTATTTTATTTGTGTCCCAATTAATGTAAAGCCCATAAATAATATTTAATAAAGAATAGATCTCATTCGTACACCAATTATTTGATTGGCGTAGCAGATAAATTCTTTAATTAACTTCTACAAATTGGTTCTTCATCCTTCTATTAGGGTTACAACATATTTTACACCTTTTTCATCATTGACGAATGTGGTAACGTAAGTTAGGGCAAGGCAAGGCGGTAAAAAGACCAGTTTTGCTATATAATACCAATTTCTGTAGTATTAATGTATTTAAAATCCTGATGTGTATTAAGTTTTGCTTACACATGTCATGACCCGAGTCTACACCTTGGACGTGGCCAGCACTCGAGAACCAGTGATGGTCCCCAAGAGAACCCTCATCCTGGCTGACTACAAGCAGAAGACTAACTCAAGCATACAAAAGCTTAATACTGAATCAACTCTCATTAAACTCAAATTCTCAACTTTAAAAAGTTTGAACAATACTCAAAAGATATAGTCAGAGTTTATAAAACAACTCAAAAGAAAGAAATTACAGAAAATTCCTCAACTCTGTCTATTTATGAAGTCTCTACTATTACAGAAGGATATCGGGACAAGACCCACGACATCTCTAAACTACTAACTTTAAGGTAAAGGTAAAGTCCTTCGAAATACAAGAAGGCTCACCACAGCTGTCTGGAATACCGTATGACCTCAGCGAAATGCCTATTGATGATCCTGAATACATCTATCTGTATCATGAAACGATGCAGGCCAAATGACGTTAGTACATGGAATGTACGATCTGGTAAAGGGAACTCTATAACATCAGTATAAGTTCGATCTAATAAAACAGAAGACATACTTAACTCAAGAATACTCAACTTGACTCAAGGATACTCAACTCAACTAGGGATGCTTAACTCAACTCAAGATACTCAACTCAAAATGAAAGCAACAATAAAAGATGATATATACATGAATCTTTTAGAACAATAGATAATAATTGAAATGTATATAAAAATACAGTAATACCTCATTACTCTTATTTGGGAGATTCTCTAACCGACAACATTCACTATGAGCAATGTGATGATGAAGCGTCTCGCCCACGCTGCCAGAACTTTCCTATACCTTGCTGGAGTATAGGAAATCCTCAACTAAGTGGATCCACTAAGCTATGCTTAAAAGTAATAAGAAATCATCTAAAAAGTATGACGATTTACCCATGTTGTAACACCCCGTATCCTAGATAGACCAAAATGAAGATTTTGAGAAATTGCAGGTGCAACCCATGGTTGCCATCCACGGACCATAGGTCAGACCACGGTCCGTGCTAATGGTCCGTGGTTCACCACTGCAACCCCTCCCCAAACCTAGCTCAAAAAATTGGCTAAGTCTCGACCCACGGACAGACCCACTATTCGTAGGTCAAACCATGGTCCGTGGTCTGTGTCTGTGGATCAGGACTCATTTACCCAGCCTCTAACACGAACTACGGTCGACCAGCATGGACCATCGTTCGATGCACGGCCTGTAGGTCCCGTCCGTCAATTACTCCGACAATAGTTAAGTCAGGGATCTCTTGGTCTTTTCCTATTTCTTTGGAGCCCTAAGCTATGTCGTTTAGACCCTAAATTATGAGGTTTTAGTCAGTTTAAGCCTAGAAACATAACTAGATTTTACCTAAGTCAAATCATTAATCAAAACATAGAAAATTAGAACACTAAGAGGAGAAAGAAGTCAAGAACCCTAGTTCAAGAACACAACAAGTTTTCTTCAGTTCCAGCCCAGAAATCAAAGGATTTCTCCGTGAAATTCATCACCAGGTATGTGGCATTTCACTACTGGGTTCCTTTCACCCATTAGGTCCCTAGTTTTTAGTCAAGTTCTTGATTCACTGACTAGACCTAGGGTTTCTTGAATGTTAGAATTATTGGGTTCCTAGTTGTTACAATGATCCAAATCAGATTAGTATGTTAATATTTAGTTTATTGCATGAATTTCAGAACCCTAGCTATGTATTTCTTTAGTTCTTAAATTAAACATGCTAGGTCAGATATTTCAGTATTCAGTTATACCTCAGTTTATGAATGCATCATTATCAGATTAATTGTTGCATTCTCAGTTTTGCATGTTCAGTTTGAGCTATCTAGTAACTTACAGAAATTTAGTCATAATGTGTTAATCACTTAATCCATTGGGAGTTGTATAATACCAAGATGAACTAGAGTTCAGCGTGCCCAAATAGTCCCAGAACTACTAGTCACGTAGGTTGTAATTCCCCTCTGTGAGCATTATTTCAGTGATCATGTCAGCATGCCTTTTTACCTCTAGCAGGGCATATACATCGGACTCCACATTTAGGTCATGTGGTTTTATTATCAGTTATTAGTAACTCCCACAGTTCAGTCAGATTCTATTGCATTGACATTTATCAGTATAGTCAGTATTCAGTTTTAGCATGTTATAAATTGGTCACTGCATTCAGTTATCTCAGCATTCAATATCTATATCTTGGTCAGATTATATCATTGCGTATTTGCTTTGTTCAGTTATATGTTATTTCAGTTGTATTCTATCCTGCATGTTCAGTACCTTTCAAGTATTGACACATACGTGGGCTACATCTTATCGTGATGTAGGTTTAGGTTCTCAGCATCCAGATCACGCTTACATCGGTTCCCGATCTCCAGTTCAGCAGAATCAGTGGTGAGATCTCATTCTCTGAGGACAATAGTCATGAGTCTCTTTTCAGTATTATATTTTTGAACTTCAGTTTCAGTTTTTCTAGACTTAGCTGGGGCCTGTTCCAGCATTTCTAGTTAGTTAGAGGCTATTTTCAGATATAGTTAGATTCAACTTAGTATTGAGTTAATATTATCTTTTTATTAAACTCATCAGTTATCATTTATCTCAGTTATAGTATATGGGTATTCCCCATCTTTTCATTTTTATTTATGATTTAGCTTCCGCATAAGTTTATTATCTTTAGTATGGTCATGATCGGGCCAGCAGGGTTAGCTTGGGATCACTTGTGGTCTTAGCTCCCGTGTCTGCGTCTCGGGGGCAGTCTCGGGGCGTGACAAACTTGGTATCAGACCAATAGGTTTAAGTGTCCTAGGATGTCTGAAAAGCCACACTGAGTAGAGTCCTTTTCATGGGTGTGAAGTGCACCACATCTAATGAGAGGGAGGCTACAAAGTGTTGTAGGAAATCTTCGTTTTCTTGTTACTCTTACGTGCATAAGGTATGATCTAAATTCCATTCTAACTTGATGTTTTACTTTTCAGTGATCATGCCTCCTCGTAGTGTTAATACCAGGAATGTGAATGCCAGGAACGCAAATGCAGCTCCTCCAGTCCCTGATCAAGAAGTGTCTACTGCAGAATTCAGGAATGTTATTCAGATGTTGGCTCACAATGTGGCCAACCAGAACAATCAGTGGGCTCCAGTTCCGGTAAATGCCAATGTTGGGTCAGTTGCAGCCAGGGTGTGAGACTTTGTTGGGATGAATCCGCCAGAGTTCTTAGGATCGCAAGTTGGAGAAGATCCCCAAAACTTCATTGATGAGGTCAAGAAGATCTTTGAAGTGATGTAGGTAACTGGGAATGATCGGGTTGTGTTAGCATCTTACCAACTTAAGGATGTGGCTCATATCTGGTATACTCACGGAAGGAGAATAGGGCTACAAATGTAGCTCCTATTAATTGGGATTGTTTCAGCGAAACCTTTCTAGACAGGTTTTTCCCCATAGAGTTGAGAGAAGCAAGGGCCCAGGAATTTATGAACTTAAGGCAGGGTAACATGACTTTCCAAGAGTATGGGCTCAAGTTTAACCAACTCTCCAGGTATGCTCCTCACATGGTTGTTGATTCCAGGGCTCAGATGAATAAGTTTATGTATGCAGTGTCAGACTTAGTGAAAACAGAGTGCAGGAATGCTTTGTTGTTGGGGGGACATGAACATCTCTAGGTGCATGACTCATGCTCAGCAGGTTAAGGGTGATAAGCTTAGGGAACAGGCTAAGGAGACTAATAAAGCAAGAATAGGTAACTGCTAGTATTCCCAACAGAAATAGGGTGGTGGAAATCGCTCGTTGTTTCAGTAGAAGTCTTCAACTCCAACCCCTTCATCAACTAGTGTTCCATCCCCCAGGTTCTGTAACGATTAGAAAGGTAGGGCGTCAGGCTCTAAGTCTTAAGGTAGTGTTTCAGGCACCAAAACTTACCCAACTTGCCCGAAATGTATCAAGAACCATCTGAGCGAGTGCCTTGCAGGTAAGGAAGGATGTTTTGGGTGTGGTCAGTCTGGTCATAGATTGGAGGATTTTCCTTCTAGATAGGGTCAAGGAGGAATAATGGTAGAGCTCAGTCTACAACTTCAGCAGCACCAGCAGGTCGCTCGACTCAGCAGGGTAACTCATCTGCTACAGGTGGCGGATAGTGCAAAAACAGGCTCTATGCTCTTCAGGCTCGTTAAGATCAGGAAGATTCTCCTGATGTAGTCACTTGTACGTTACGAGTCTTTGATCTTGATGTTTATGCATTGTTAGATCCAGGGGCTACTTTGTCTTTTGTAACTCCTTACATAGAAGTCCAATTCAGTGTTAGCCCAAATACTCTTTAAGAACCCTTCTCAATTTGGACTCCAGTCAGTGACCCAGTTATTGCTAGACGGGTATACAAAAATTGCCCTGTCACAGTCTCTTAGAAAGTCACCTCAGCAGATCTTGTAGAGTTAGAAATGGTAGACTTCGATGTCATTCTAGGAATGGATTGGTTACATTCTTGTTATGCCTCAGTTGATTGTAGAACTAGGATTGTTCGTTTTCAGTTTCCAGACGAACCAATCCTAGAATGGAAGGGTAGTAGTTTACCCCTATGGGTCGATTCATTTCTTACCTTAAGGCTAGAAAGATGATCTCTAAGGATTATCTCTATCATCTAGTTTGGGTTAAGGATTCTAGCTCCGAAACTCCAAATGAAAGCAACAATAAAAGATGATATATACATGAATCTTTTAGAACAATAGATAATAATTCAAATGTACTATTAAAAATACAATAATAACTCATTACTCTTATTTGGGAGATTCTTTAACCGACAACCATCACTATGAGCAATGTGATGATGAATCATCTCGCCCATGCTGCCAGAACTTTCCTATACCTTGCCGGAGTATAGGACATCCTCAACTAAGTGGATCCACTAAGCTATGCTTAAAAGTAATAAGAAATCATCTAAAAAGTATGACCATTTACCCATGTTGTAACAACCCGTATCCTAGATAGACCAAAATGCAGATTTTAAGAAGTTGCAGGTGCAACCCACGGTTGCCATCCATTAATCGTAGGTCAGACCACGGCCCGTGCTGGTGGTCCGTGGTTTACCACTGCAACCCCTCCCCAAACGCAGCTCAGAAAATCAACTAAATCTTGACCCACGGTCCGTAGGTTAGACCAGTTTCCGTGGATCAAGACTCATTTACCCAGCTCTAACACGAACTACGGTCGACCAGCACAGACCTTCGTTCGATGCACGGCCCGTAGGTCCTGTCCGTCGATCACTCCGACAGCAGTTAAGTCAGGGATCTTTTGGTCTTTTCCTATTTCGTTGGACCCCTAAGCTACGTCGTTTCGACCCTAAATTATGAGGTTTTAGTTAGTTTAAGCCTAGAAACATAACTAGAACTTACCTAAGTCAAATCATTAATCAAAACTTAGAAAATTAGAATGCTAAGAGGAGAAAGAAATCAAGAACCCTAGTTCAAGAACACAACAAGTTTTCTTCAGTTCCAGCACAGAAATTAAAGGATTTCCCATGAAATTTGTCACCAGGTATGTAGAATGTTACTACTGGCTTCCTTTCACCCATTAGGTCCCTAGTTTTCAGTCAGTTTCTTGATTCCCTTATTATGACTAGACCTAGGGTTTCTTGAATGTTAGAATTGTTGGGTTCCTAGTTATTCGAATGATCCAAATCAGATTAGTATGTTAATATTCAGTTTATTGCCTGAATTTCAGAACCTTAGCTATGTATTTCTTTAGTTCTTGAATTACACATGCTAGGTCAGATATTTCAGTATTCAGTTATACATGCCTCAGTTTATGGATTGATCATTATCAGATTTATTGTTGCATTCATAGTTTTGCATGTTCAGTTTGAGCTATCCAGTAACTTACAGAAATTCAGTCATAATGTGTTAATCACTTAATTCATTGGGAGTAGTATAATACCGAGTTGGACTAGGGTTCAGCATACCCAAATAGTCCCAGAACTACTAGCCACATAGGTTGTAAGTCCCCTCTGTGGGCATCACTTCAGTGATCATGCCAGCATGCCTCTATACCTCTGGCAGGGTATATTGGGTCCTCTCGATGGGGCGTATACATCAAACTCCACATTTAGCTCATGTGGTTTTTTTATCGGTTATTTCTAGCTCCCACAGTTCAGTCTGACTCTATTGCATTTACCATTTATCAGTATAATCAGTATTCAGTTTCAGTATGTTATAAATTGGTCACTACATTCAGTTATCTCAGCATTTAGTATCTATATCCTGTTCAGATTATGTCATTGCGTATTTGCTTTGTTCAGTTATATGTTATTTCAACTATATTCTATCATGCATGCTCAATACCTTTCAAGTGCTGACGCATACGTGCGCTACATCTTCTCGTGATGTAGGTTTAGGTTCTTAGCATCCAGATCACTCTTAGATCGGTTCCCGATATCCAATTCAGCAGCATCAGTGGTGAGTCCTCATTCTCCGAGGACAATAGTCATGAGTCTCTTTTAAGTATTATATTTTTGTCCTTTAGTTTCAATTTTTCTAGACTTAGTTGGGGCCTGTCCCAACATTTCTAGTCAGTGAGAGGCAATTTTCGACGTAGTTAGATTCAACTTAGTATTGAGTTAATATCATCTTTGTATTAAACTCATCAGTTATCATTTATCTCAGTTATAGTATATGGGTATTCCCCATCTTTTAATTTTTATTTATTATTTACCTTCCACATCAGTTTATTATCTTTAGTATGCTCATGATCATATGTTTTAAAAACATAACTCTTCATATGGTTTGAGATAATTGCTTAAACTACCCTCTTAAAAGAGGTAACTATTCTCGAAATATCTTTTGAAATCATAACTCATTTAGAAATCTCAGTTTCTCTTTTATCAATGTAAAATTTGATGCCTCTGGAATACATAGTCCCCTTATAATCATACTTGAAAACTCTTTCTCAAAAACATTTCAAAATCATATAGTGATATGATCATTGATGACTCGGGAAGTCATACTGCATATACATTGATGGTATATCTAGATACCTTACTGCTTATACATTGATAACATACTCGATTGTCATACTAATCATGTTTTAGAAAACTCTTTTCTCAAAACTCATCTTTACTTTCTCAAAACTAAGTTTAAGAACTTAAGTGTTGGCTTTAAAAAAAACTTCTCAAAATTTATGACACAATTCATAGGGTTCATGTGGAAATATGGACATGAACGACTCAACTTAGGGATCTTAATAGCAATATGGAACTAAGTACTCAACACTAAAGACTCAAGAAATCAAGGAATCGGGAACTCGGAACTCATAACTCAACGATACTACTAATCTCAAAAATACTCAATTCATACGGTTCATGCTGAAATATAGACGTGAACGAATCAACTCAAGAGTCTTAATGCAAAACATATATAAATTCAATAATTAGGAATATAATTTCAAAAATAATCAAGAACTGAAGCACTCAAAATTAACTCATCTCAAGAATACTCAAATCTAGGGATAGAATCCTACATTACTCTTTGACTTATTTGAAAGTAGATGTCGGGCGTGAGGATGTACTAGTACAACACTATGATAGCCTTACATACCTGGAAGAACAAGGTTATTCAAGAATCTTGAATAAGAACTTGATTAGAAGCCTTGAAACCCTAGCTTGAAGGAGAACAATCAAGAAAATCTTTCTTGAGATTTTTGAATTAGTTTCATGAAATCTCTATGGCCAAGAATTATGATTTTCATTAGTGATTCATAATTGTATGGAGGAATTTGAGTTGGAAAGAATGGAATTCTTGGAGAAAGACTTACCTCGAAGAAGAATCTTGAATGAAGTTGTCACGCCCCAAGCCTACACCCTGAGCGGGACTGACACTCGAGAACCATTGTTGGACCCAGGCAAACCCTTGGTCTGGCTTAACTCTTAGAGAAAGACTTTACTCAACATAAAATCACTTTAAAAGTAAACTGAAAACTCAAAAGATAACTTAGAATGTATAAAAGAACATTCACTAGCCAAAATGACAACTCAAGTCTCAAACATCAAAACTGAAATGGAAAGACTCAAGAACTAACATCAACTAACTGTCTATGAATCCTCTAACAATTGAGATGGACGTCAAGACAAAAGCCACGACATCCTAACGAACTAAAATGATAAAGTAATAAAAAGGGGATCCTCCGGAAGTAAGAAGGCTCACCAACAACTCTTAAGCTCAACTCGATCAACGATGCACTGGATGTTGATCCTGGTTACCTGAATCTGCATCATAAAAATATGTAGGCCAACTAGCATCAGTACATTGAATGTACGAGCATGCGAGAGGAATACTAAAACAAGATATAAGCTTGAAAGGAACCGAAGCAACATACCTGGTGCAAACTCAAGTCATTTCAATATAAAGAAATAATGTAAATGCAATATAAAGAAAAGCTTTTAAAACATGGATAAAAACTCTATGTATTTAGAAATACAATGGTAACTCAGTTTGTATGCAAGGATACAATATAAACTCTGTTTATATGTGAAAATAAAAGTAATCTCTGTGTATATAAGAATACAAAAATATAATTGTGGGAGTTTCTCTAATCGACAACCATCACTTAAGAGCTATGTGATAATACAATGTTTTGCCTCACACTGCCAGGGCGGTCCTATACCTTACCCAAGGCATAGAACCTAACTACTTAGTGGATCCACTAGTCTATGCTACAAAGCACTAAGGAATCATCTAAAAAGTATGCCGCTTTTGTACCAACGTTGGCTACATGGTTTATGGGGGATGTGAGTTGTCTGAACTCTCCCCCATATAGGTGCTCAATATTACTCCCAAAATATAACTAGCTCATATGTTTAAAAATATAAATCTTTCTGTGATTTGAGATAATTGCTCAAAAACTAGCCCAAAGGCTCTCTTGGAAATCAGTGTTTTCTCTGTTAATTAAATGTGAAAACATTTACTCTTTACTGAAAACTAGCTCAAAGGCTCTTTTGGAAATCGGTGTTTCCTTTTTTGATTAAATGTAAAAACATTTACTCTTTGGGAATACATAGTCCCCATATAATCTTTTAAAGAAATGAACTTCAATCTTTACTCTTTACTCAACTCAAAACTCAAGTCTTAAAACAAGTTTAAAGCATTTGCAAAAGACTTTTAAAAGGACGCTAAGAACTCTCTAGGCTTGGCACTTAACTTTCCTTGAATTTGAAATTTATGTATTCAAGGTTGTGATTTGTGATAGGAAAGATCTCGTGACGTTTAGGAGTGTTTTTAGATAGTTAAACATGAGAAACGATCAAAGAATCACAGTCTGGAAGCAAGTCCACGAAGCGGAGATGCATTTTATTATTTGATCGCGAAATAAATTTTGAGGCAGAAAGGTCCGTGACCTCTCCATGACGTGCAGAGAAAAGTTCCAGTCTTAAGGAACAGGGCGGACCTGGTACCCAGATTTGCCCGACTTTTTCCTTCTTCGTTTTCTAACCCCAATTCTCCTAAATTCAATTTTTTTTCTCAATTCCCCTTTAGATTGATATACCCAATATGTGTACACAAGAATTTAATCAAACACAACTTTAAAATCGACACGATTCCATCAAGAACTCAACAATCTTATCAAATCTCAAGAACGAAAGCCAATTTCAAGAACACAATTCAAGATTATCAAACTTTCAACTTTCTAGAACGAATTTTGCTGAACTAGACATGATTGGCACATGGGTGAATGAACACAACACTATGAAAGTCTACATTCCTCTTAGGATCGAATCATTGGCAAACTCCGCAACCAAAATCAAAAGAACTAGATGAATCATGACCTTTTCTCGTCCTTTCTCTTGAGTTCTTTCTCTAAAAACCCTAGCATGAAATTTGAGTGCGTAAACTGAACCAATTCAGTTTAGACCGCAACTAAATTATTAAAAATGGATTTAATTAATTGGGAAATGAAAAGACCAAAATACCTTTCCAAATTCCGGGTAACTTTCCTTATTTAAATTGCCCGACTTCAAATGGGAATATCTCCTTCATATAAACTCAAAAACTAGCAAACTCGATGGCGTTGGAAAGATAATTCAAAGGCCTTTCATTTGATATCTTGTAGCCCACCTAACTCATCATGTACTAGGATTTATGGTCATTTGAAGTTGACCCAAAACTCATACTTAACATATCTTAGCCAAAATTCAGATTTTTCATTCTTTCCAAAAATGGTTCTTTCTAACTTTAGCTCTTTCAAATAGCGGGTTGTTACATAATTCTTCAACTTTGATTTTCCTTAAGGTTTTGTATTAGGGTTTGAGAGAAAAGAGAATGATGGATTAAGAGATGAAAATCTGATTGTTTTGTGTCCTTAATTAGTCAAGAAATTCGTTTAAGGTTTTCTTAGAGGTAAAAAGACAAAAAAACCCTTTTTAATGTTTTCTGATCGGCTAATTCGTCACTGTACTATAGCAATTTACCAAAATAGTCATAACTTTTTACTCAAAACTTGGATTGACGCGAAATTGGTGACGTTGGAAAGATTATTCAAATACCTTTAATTTGATAGTTATGGGCCACTTAACTCTTTATATTCTAAGAGAATTGGTCGTTTTAAGTTGACCTAAGTAAAATCTTATGTCAAAACTTAATCGGTAAGGAACTTTCAACTCAGCTTTGTGCTAGGAGATTTTAGTGACCTTAATTGATATTCAAAATCATTCCCAAACTAAAGAATTTACCTTAACACCTAAGAAAAATTAAGAGTCACTCAGTACAACCTTATACGGAATTCAAGAATGATTTAGGGCTTAGCTTAGAAATTTTTGGGGTGTTACAACACACTAGCCTTAAAATCTAAATTAAAACATGAACTTTCTGAAATTGCCATATTTTTATGCTAGTCAAAATTACTTTGACACTGTGTATGCTAGGTTCACAATTTAGGCCAATTGTTCGCTTAATTTCTGACAAGAAGGATTTCAACCATCAACAAATCTTTATATCATATATGGTGTTTAAATCAAGAAAGGTAATTAAAAATTTAAAACTTAACTAAGAGACGTTACCCTAATTAATGTGGATGGTATCTCACCTTCTGATAAAGAAAGTACATATTCATTAAAGATCCTATTTGAATTGACTAACTTTTAAAAAAACAAGTAATATTTCAATCGAGCGAGGCCCATTTATTCATAAAAACAAAGAAAATATTTACAAATAACCGAGCCCAAAAGTGACCAGGTCCAGAAACAGAAGCATAAGCAAAGGGTACAAAATATTCGATGGAAATAATAAACACATAAAGTTTATTAGAAAAGTGAGAACACAAACAGTCGGAAGCTTCCAGCTCCTTCCTTATACGCTCCTCTAAAATCCTAATCATCATACACTTCCATTGTTGTGATTCAAGCTACAATCAAGGTGAGATCTTTAATTCTATCTACAATCAAAGTGAGATCTTCAATTCTAACCCTCCAATGGAAAAATAGTTTTAATGCTTATACTTTTATGGTTTTCAGGTGATGACACAGTGATGGAATCGATCTCGTCTTCACTCCATTGAACCAATCGAAACTCTAAGCTTATTCATTCAGCTTATTACTCTACCTTGTTCATCTGCGAAACTAAACATCATGGGATTTGTGTGAATCCCTCAGTTATATCTACAACCAGTAAGTCCAAATCTTGATGTAAATGTAACTCCTCATGTATAAAAAGTTCTACTGTTTCCCCGAAGCTTAACTCTAGCCTTTAAAATGTGCAGATCCACTATAAACAGATGCTATGACCAAAAATAAGGCTCAATGTTTCAGCTCTATCCTATTGTAGTTATATCTCCTTAAAAAGTCTCAATGGATTGAACCCCATTCAGGATTAATACCATCATTTAAGCCTTCATTTGGAAGATTCTACCACAATGAACTCGGATAAAATTTATGTTTCATCCTTTTGTAGGTTTCTGCAAATCTTCCTTGTTGATGGTGAATTTTAGCTGAAACTAAAGTTTTCATTTGGTACTAATGGACACTCCAATCTCTCACCAGGTGTAAGTATACAAATCTATTGAATTTACTTCAAACTTTAGCTTATCATAATAGAAAATTTTACCTTAGCAAATTGAACTTACATGTAATCAGTAATGGATCATGGACTATGATACACATACCACTATTTGCTCTGTTAATTGTGTAGATGCCTCCTTATGTATGGTGTACCATATTTGGCTAGATTAAGTATCCTCTTTTCTGCACTATAAATTTCTTGAAAGTGGTTAATCTAAAAATCATTTGCGAAAGATAAAACTAAATAAGTAAAACATCTTCAAGAATATTTCCTTTTCTAAAGGAATGTTTACTCTTGCAAAATATATCTTCTCAATCTCCTGATGATACTAATTTCCAAATGCCACACTCCATGACACTTTCCACTCTCCCTATTGGAAATTTCATGCTCATTACAGTAATTAAGATTCTCCCTTATAGCTCTAGCTTCAGCTACTATGTTGGTTGTATCATGAATTCTGAAACCTTTAGCTACTACCAGATTACCACTATGGTCCCTGATACAAAAGGCTGATGAACTAGGACTAGAATTTTCTTTAGATGCTCCATCAGTACTACACTTCTGTAAATTAGGAGGAGGAGGGTTCCATCTATCAATTTTAAAAGAGAATTTACATTTGTACTATTCCAATTCTGAAAGAATAAGAGTCCAAGAGTTGCTGCCACATTTCCCTTTAAATCTAACAAGAATGAATTTTAAATTTGTATCATTAATACCCCATAGCACTCTAAATTCTGAAAAGGAACCTCCGTGAATAATAGTATTCATTCGGTTCCATAAAAACTATAAAATAATGTAAGGATATCTTGGAAAACTGCCTTCACTATATAGCTGCCTTCTACTACCCACCACAACCTTATGGACTACTTCAAGTTAAATTCCAATAGAACTAATAAAGTGGCTTCAAAATATTGTAGCGTATTCTCCTGTCAGAAAAAAATGTTCCGTAGTATCTTCTTCCAAAATTATACAATATCTACTATTCCAAGAATAATTAGAGTTCCCATAGGGATCTTTCTGAACCAAATTCTCTGAGCAAGAAAGGGGATTTTGAAAGAAATCCCTTTTATCCACGATCTCACCATGTCTTCAACCTTCTTTTTTGTACCTCAATAGCTCCCAAACAGATTTAACAGTGAACTTACCATTTTTAGTTTCAGTCCACCAAGCTTCATCACCTTGATTACAGAGATATGAATGATGCAAGTTACATTGGAAATGAACAACATACTCAGGAAGAAGCTTTCCCATTGTTGGATAGTTCCATGTCCTTTCCCCCTTTAGAAACTCACCAAAGTCTTTCGTGGGATGACAAGTGTGCACGTCAAAAGCATGTAAATGCAAAGGTCCAAGATTATATGAGTTATGATAACATATAAAAGTGTGGGGGGGGGGGGGGGGGGGGGGGGGGGGGGGGGGGGGGGGGGGGGGGGGGGGGGGGGGGGGGGGGGGGGGGGGGGGGGGGGGGGGGGGGGG
>JAJOOR010017404.1:0-22644 GCA_036250505.1 Solanum acaule
CGAGTAGTCGTAGATCAAGTTCTCAAGTTTCATGGGTTTGAAAAGGCTAAGTCTAAAGCTTAGGGTTTGAGAGATAATAGATTGGGGATCTTAGTTGAGAGAGATAAAAGATCTTTTTTTTTACCTTTATCAATTTTATTGTGTTTTAAATTTTCTTTTATATTTTATTTAAAGAGGAAAGTGGAGTGGTGCTGATCTGTCCACTTATTAAGATTATTAGGGACTAGATAATGATTATTTTATGGACTAGATTTCTTCCCTTCGCTAACAGAAAAACTAAAATTCAGATATAGGGACCAAAAATAAATACCTTCTCTAAACATATGTTTTTAGAGACCAGATTTTTAACTCATCCCAAAATGTTGGTCCTTAAAAGGCCCTTTTCTTGTAGTGACAATTTTATGACTTATGTTTTCTAACTCTCTTATATCTTGTTTTAGCTTAGTCAATTGCATGTCATGAAATGAAATGTCCCTTTTAGCATGATTTAAATGTTTTATGCATGTCAATCATACTTGGTACGTTGTTTTGTACTAACGCTTACTGTTGCCTATATTTCCCCAAATGTAGGGTCCGATAGTCAGGGTCCTCAGTTTCATGGCTAGTAGTTGAGTTTGAGATTTCCAAGCTTTGGTGTGTCCTCGTGCTTCGAGGACGAAGTTTCATTCTTTTAGTTCCTTTTCCTTGTATTTCTCTTTTTGAAATGATTTATGGGTTATGCCCAATTTCATTCTATTGTATTAGATGGCTATATTGAGACAAGTGTCTTAGACTTCCGCTTTACTTTTATAAAAATGTTTTTGACTTAGACTATTGTTTTACTCTTATTGTTATATTTCTTATGTTATGAGAGCTAAGTGGCTTGTATGGAGTCCTTCAGGGTTCTATACGCAATGTTTTACATCTAGGGTGTACCCCTGGGTCGTGATAGAGTGTGATCAATTGAATGCCAATTTCGCTAAATGGGTGGTTATAATTTACTAGAAATCGCTGAATCTTAGTGGGTAGTCTAGGCTTTAGGTGCAATAGCCATTTCTCAATCAACTATAATGAATCAAGCGAGTTTTCCTAAACGTCGACAAGCATAACAATTATAAACAACCCAATACATCAATTAATCTACTCATTTAAGCTAGATTGATAACATTGAATTTAAAACCACTTTCTCAAGATAAGTCTATAATAACCCAATCACTACAATCATCAGTTAATAGTTTTAACTCTAAAACCTCTTTCTCAAGTAATCTTAGAATACTAGGCTAGAAATGCATTTGGAACTACAATTCATCAATTAATACTAAACTATCAATTGAACCCACTACAAATTAACTTTAAAATTAGTAAATACTAACACCCATAAGCTAATTGAAGCATTCAAACACTTAATCACACCCCCAAGAATGGGGGTTTTCCCCACACATAATAAAGAGCAAGAAATATTTACCAACTATGTTTTCCATCAACTTTGGTAACAATCTACAAGTCTTCAAAATGCACAAATTGAATTCCAAATCAAATAAACCGTAAATCTCTACTAAAAAAGTTAAAGAATAGTGTTAAGGAATTAAAAATCCAAAAACCAGACAATATGGGAACTCTACGTAAGAACTCATTTTTTTTAAAATCACATTTATACGTTCCCAGATTTACAACTTCGAAACCATTCGTTGAAATAAGTCGGGCATCGCCAACCAGGTTGGCGATGTGCTGAGTGTTCCTTTCATCTCTTTCTTGTCTTGACTTTTAACCCTTTCTTTGTTGAAACTTTAGGCGATCGAGGTCAGACTCACCGACCTATTCTGTGTTGCGCCAAGTGCTCTTTCTTCTTGCCTTTTTGGCTTGCCTTTTAACTAATTACTCTGTAACTTAAGGTGGGCTCACTCTCCATTGCTGATCCACTCGATGCATCGCCGAACTCTAGTTTCCTCGGTGAGTTGTCTTTGTCCATAGGGTGGCCTACTGTAAATTTTGGCGATCTGAAACTTGGTGATTCGCCGAGTGGCTTTGGCAAGCATCAACATTGCTTTTCTTCAGGTTTTTTCACTTCTTTTTACCCAGTAATGTCCTTGCCTTGCTCTTTTGCCTTCATTGCTGCAAATTAGCATTTAAACATCAGTTCAGAGCATAAAATAGGCATTGAGGATACTAAAACTCTTAATATTAATCCCTAAATAAGTCAAAATCCTTGATTAATCAGTCCCAAGCTTAGAGGAATTTTAGGATCAAAAGATGAGACGTATGATCATGGTCCACAATCCAGCGATGGACCCATGATCTGTAGGTGGGGTCCCATTGTTCCGGTCCAAGATTCAGTGGTCTCTGATCTCACCCACAGCTAATCAGTACGGTCTGTGGTTGAACCTACGGACCCTAGGTCTTGTTGTAGGTCAGGGTCAACAGTTATTTAGAGCAATATGGCTTTCTGGTCAATTTCAAACGGTCATATCATTTTAAAAAAGAATTAATTAGGTGGCACATGACGTATTAAATTAAAGATAGTTGAATCCTCTTTCAAACCCATCGAGTTTGATAAAATCCAAGCTCTAAGTAAAATATTTTCCTCATTTTAGTGATGACCTGACGGGCAGGCCGCGAACCACAACCCAGTTCATGGGCAGTGGTTCAAACGACGGCCTGTCAGTCCACTCGTGAGTGGCACTTCGTCTACTTTAAGTTAGGGTTGTTTTTTTCCTTTCCTTATGCATTGGGGCCCTTAAACTGCACCGTTTGATGCCTAAATTACGTCGTTTTACTCAGTCTAAGCCTAATAACCTAGTCAAACATACCCAAAACACTCATTTTCCAAAAATCACCAAACTTGGAGCAAAAAAAGAGGCAAAAGTCTACCAGCCATCCCGAGAACAAGAAGAAGCGTTCTTTGAAGTTCAGCCCCGAAATCCAAAGGATTTCTCCATAGTTTTCCTCACCAGGTGTGTGAGATTTCACTACTAGGTTCCATTCAACTACTAGGTTCCTAGAATCAGTCAGTTCGTTGATTCCACATAACTTGTTTAGACCTAGGGTTTGTAAAGTCTTGGGAATTGTGCTTATTCAGCTGCTATAGTATCCCTATTCTAAATAACATGTTTTCTTGAAAACATTGCGTAATTCCTTGTATAAAACTTATAACCCTAGTTTGTGTAAATTTTCTTAGTTCATGAATTATACTTGCTAGGTTAGTTAAACAGAAAATCATGCTCCAGATTTTGAATGTCACATTCCTAGTATATAATTGTTGCATTCGCATTTAGCATGTCAGTATTTTGAGCTATTTCGTATTTAGTAATTTTTTGCTTCATACATATTCAATTTGGTGTATACATAGAACCGAGTTGGACTAGGGTTTAGCATACCCTCATACTCCTAGAACTACATGAACACATAGTGTTATAAGTCCTCTCTATCGAGCATCAGTTTTAGTTATCATGCCACCGTCATGTCTTTATATCCCTGGCAAGTTATATTAGGTTCTCTCGATGGGCGTATACATCGGACTCCACGTTTAGCTCATGTGGTTTATGTCTGTTAATAGTACCTCCCACAGTCAGACTCTTAGTGCATTGACCAAGTTTTTTTTGTACTTGGTAATTGTATTAAGTTTAGTTTTCAGTTTTACTTCAGTATAGATATATATCCCTGGCTAGATTATATTATTGCTCAGTTATGCAGTGTTCAACTTATATATATGTGGTTTTGCTTAGTGTCCATATCCTGCATGCTCAGTACATTCCATGTACTAACGCATACTCTACATCCTTTCATAATGTAGGTTCAGACACTCAGCATGCAAATCACGCTTAGATCGACTCTCGATTCTACTTCAATAGCTTAAAAGGTGAGTACTCATAATTTGAGGACAATAGACATGATTTCAATTTGTCTTTACTTTCAGTTGTCTGTTTTGTTAGAGTTAGCTGGGGGCATGTCCTAGCAACTCAACTCAGTTAGAGGCTTTTTAGACATAGTAGTAGAATTAACTTCAGATTATATGTGGTTATTTATGTCTTAACTAAAACGACTATGTTATGTTATATTATTATTAAGACTAGTTGGGCTTGTTCCTCTTCAAATATCGATTAATTTTATTTCCGCTTAGTTTATTTTACTTAGGAATTTTCAGTATGCTTATGATGTGCCAAATTTAGGGTTAGCTTGGGGTCACTCGTGATCCTAGGTCCCGTGTTACATAATAGGGGGTACCCTCGGGTTGTGACAAAAATTGTATCAGCGCATCAGGTTAAATAGTCCTAAGGTGTCTAAAGTCGCACTAAGTAGCGTCCCTTTCATCAGTGTGAAGCGTACCACACCTATGAGGGGGAGGCTACAAAATGTTTAAATAAAAAATTCACTTTCGCTGCTATTTTTATCGTGCGTAAGGTATGATTCAACTTCTCCCTTCTAATATGTTGCTATGCGTTTTGGATCATGCCTCCTTATAGAGCTAACACACGGAATACTAATGCATTCAATTCTAACAGAGTTCCTCCCATATCGAACTATAAGGTTACGAACGTAGAATTTCAGAATGCGACCCAACTCTTGGCTCAGAGTGTAGCGAATCAGGACACTCACTAGGCCTAGTTCATGCAAACACGAATAGTGGATCAGCTGCATCTATGGTTCGAGGACTCACAAAACTTCATTGATGAGGTTAAGAAAATTCTTGGAGTAATGCAAGTGACTAGAATTGAGAGTGTTCAGCTAGCATCCTATCAACTTAAGGATGTGGCTCATATCTGATTCACCAAGTTAAAAGACAACATGGGTGCGGATGGAGCTCCTGCGACTTGGGATTGTTTTAATGTAGCTTTTCTTCACAGGTTCTTCCCAAGGGAGTTGAGAGAAGCTAAGGAACAAGAGTTTATGAACTTAAAGTAGGGTTCAATGTCGGTCAAAAGGTACGGGCTGAAGTTCACTCAGCTCTCAAGGTATGCTCCACGCATGGTTGCTGATCCAAGGACACATATGAGTAAGTTCTTGTTTGGGTTATCCAATCTGGTAAAGACTGAGTGTAGAACGAGTGTCGGAATGCTATGCTTTAGGGGATATGGAGATCTCCAGATTAATGACTCAAGCTAAGCAGGTACATGGACATAAGCTTAGGGAAATGTCTAAGGACAACAAGAAGGCTAGGTTAGGGAATTATGAGTACTCGCAGCAAAGGTCAGGCAGTGGAAATTGCTCACAACTTCAGCAGAGGTCTACATCCCCAGCACCTTAATCAGCAGGTGCTCCATTCCCTAGATTTTGACAGGATCAGAAAGGTGGGGCCTCAGGCTCTAAGTCACAGGGAATGCTTTAGGTAACCGAACTTTTAAAACTTGTCCAAAGTGTTGTTAGAAACATCAGGGAGAGTATCTTGCAGGCAGAGAGGGCTGCTTTGGGTATGGTTAGTCTGGTCATAGGTTGAAGGACTGCCCTTCTACCAGGTAAGGACAAGGAGGCAACAGGACTCAGTCTACTACTTCAGTAGTGTCAGCAGGTTGCCCCATTCAGTAAGGTGCCTTGTCTGGTACAAGTGGCGCTCAGTGGCAAAACAGGTTGTATGTTATCCAGGCTCCCCAACACTAGGATGATTCCCCTAATGTTGTCATTGGTATGTTACGAGTCTTTCATTTATATGTTTATGCATTGTTATATCCAGGGGCTACACTATCTTTTATAACTCCCTATATAGCAGTAAACTTCGGTGTTAGTCCAGAATGTCTCTCAGGACCCTTATCAGTGATATAATTCTTGCCACAAATTACAGATTGAAATTGGGAAATTAAAGATAAGAAAGAAACATAGAGGAAGAGATACAAGAAAAGGAAAAAAATGAAACTAAAGGATGTATTAAATCCTAAAATGTCCAATTCCAATCCCTAAACAAGCACCTAATCAAGATAAATATATTGACACAAGAAAAGGAAATCAAAAGCAACCTAAAGGTATATTAAACCTAAGGACCTGAATTTATTAATGTGAATCAAGCACTTAATCTCTTATGAAGACCTTAAGGAAATTGAATCTCCAAGAAATACCCATTTCTAAACAAAGTTCAATAGAAGCTTCACGAAGCTCTCAACTCTCTCAAAGGATATCCAATGCATCAATCATACATATTCAAAAATTGTCTACCTAAAAAGAAGACCTAAACTAGCTATTTATCATTTTAGGCTATTATTACATAAGAGGCCCAAAAGTGGCCCAAAATGGAGAAAAGAGTGAGCTCGGTCATGCTCGCCTAAGGGACTCGACGAGTCACCGATCCAGTTGGTGCATTGGTTCTTCTTTATAGCTCCATGGAACTTCAGGTGAGCTTGGAGCCCTCTCCTAAGCAATTTGGCTAGTCGCCAAAGTGACCTCTAGCTCAGCGAATGTGGCAGCTTCTCTGTAGCTCCCTAGAACATTAGGCAAGCTTCAAGCCTTCGCCAAAGCAATTAGGCGAGTCATCCAAGTTGCCTACAGCTCGTCGATTGAGACAGCTTCTTCGCTTGTTCTTCCTTGCTTCGTCACACCTCTGATACTCCAATCTATTATCCAAACATTGTATTTCATAATTGGGAGCTCTTTCCATGAGCGTATCTACTATTCAAGGCATGAAATCCACTCTTTGTCATCAACTCAAGCTCAATGACCTCCATTTTTGTGAAAAATCCTTACATACTTTGAAGTTCCTAAAGTTGTCTTTGAGTGAATGGACTTGAGGCAATATGAATTGCATCGTTCTCCCCTTCTTGAAAAGGATTTGTCCTCGAATCCTAAACTTGTAAAATCATAGGGAAAGCAAATAATAACAAGATCCTCATGGCATGAGGGTTAGCGTTAGAAATAAATATTCTATCACCATGCCAAGTATGCACAAATTTAACATATAACCTAGCATCGAAATGATCAACAAAGGGCTTGTAACCCATCAATAGAAGAGATACTTGGCTACTTAAGAAACTTTAACAAAGGGGTAGAGCGAAGGAACCTATACATTTAGGCAACCACACATGTAAACCCTCATTCATTCCACATTTCAACAAGCACAATTCCTCTTTAAAGTCAAGTAGCACATGAACACCCTCATAACTAATTGCAAAGTCATAAACAATGTTAACCCAAGTTAAGACTCCACCCAATGCACTAGCTAACTTCAAGAATGTATATTATTCCCAATTCATTAGTAGGGTCAAGTACAAAAGTATTCCCCTAACTAATTGGAAAATAAACCTCATTCAAGCACATAGGATCAAGTAATAACACCAAGTAAGAATCATATAAAATAAAGATTGTGTTACTACAATACTCATCACAATTTAGGCTAAAGTCAGGGTCAAATTGGAAGGGATTACATAGCATCGAGTCAAGGAGACTCCAATTTGCCCGATTGATACTACTATTAACATAAAATTAGTTATCTACACAAGAATGAGTATCCTCATATGCAAATAGATAATAGAGAATGTTATCATGCACACCACGGTCATCTAAGGTATACCTATATGAATGATCATAACAAGGTTCAAGGATCCTAGCACTCATTATATTACAAGAAGGAACACAAAAATACATCATGGCGAATGTAAGATAAACTTCACCTTCTCTTGACAAAGAAATCCTACCCCTATAACATGCACAATCAACAAGATCATACTCAAAGCAAGAGTTAAGAAAGAGATTTAGGAAACTACCTTTCCCCATACACAGTATTGGCCCTCAAGAAGGACTTTCCATCACAGGGAAAGGTGTCAACAAATTTATCAAAATTATGACTGTCATCTTGACCATGCATTACTATACAAGTGCCGCAATTCAACTCATTACCGGGGTCAAATGGAAAGGAAATCCATGAATATGTATGAAGTACACTCCCTTTTGTTCGATTGGCACTCTTATCTTCTACAAGCATACTCCACTCAAAAGCATGAGTATCATCATATTTACACTGGTAATACAAAAAGATGTCTCGCAAATCAACTTCATCTAAGGTGTTTTCATAGGTATGACTACTAATAGGCTCAAAATCATGGGTCATACCATTAATAATTGGGACACACAAAGAAGAAGAGTTAATGGGAACACACAAAGAAGAAGAGGTAATGGGAAAACACATACCACCTTCCTTCTCATCATAATCCTTCCGCATAGAGTACTCTCATCATCCAAGAAGAGATTTCCATCTTTGGGAGGAAAATCTTCACACCATAGTGGGTTACTATAAAAGGTATAGTTATCAAGAACTACACTACTCTCATGATTCACACCACTAGGCACTTCATAATGAGTGATTTCATCATCTTCAAACAAGATATTGTACCTAAAGAGGGAACAATCAACCACCATGGGATAAAAATTATAACATGTAAGCTCACTCTCAGAAAGACACACATCATATTTCGAAGCATTTTTAAGCACATGATCTCTATGAGAAAAACAAGTAATACGATCTTCCACAAAAGATATTCTCAAAGAGTCCCTCCTATTCAAGTGATCAGCATTATTATCAGTATCGCCAAATTGAGGTTCCTTAATCATATCACAAGATTCCTCAATGAGTGAACTAAACTCAGATACAAGTTTATCAACACAATTATCACATGATAATGAACTATCCCTCAAAGCCTGGGTATCAACACTAGGTGGACACAAATTGATCTTACTAGATAAATCAATTCGGTCATCAATAAGATCAACTAGCACGTGTATCCACACTGTCAACATGTACATTATCAACATATGGTAAAGAAGCATTAGACTCACATAAGACAAGCTACCACTTACACTTTGCTCATTTGGAATTCTAAAAGTGTTAAGTTTAGCTATTGTACCTTGAAGCTCGCAGGAAAGATATTCTTTACCTCGGAATAACACACTTTTAGGAATGTTGGGACACCCCAAAAGTACATCCATCACACCTTCAAGTGCAGGCTCTTTGTTGGGAACTAGTGTTCCTCCATTCATCCTGCTTGTACCTACATAAGAACCCTTACAAGGTCAATTTTAAACAAAAATGTTAGGTTGAGATTGTGGCAACCCCCTCACTTCACTACACTCCACTTCACTCTACTCATCCTCTCATTTTTCCACTCTAAGGTTGCCACCGTGCTCTCCCGCACTCCTATCAATCTTCTGTCTCTCATGTTTCACCTTAGGAGGAGTAAATAGGTGTGTTCCCCATTGATCCATAACATACTTGGACCATTTCTTCTTTTTTGGAACCCTATGTTTGTTAAACCAATTGGCACCCAAACACAAGTGAACAAAGTCCATGGGTATTACATCACACAAAACCTCCTCATACTATTAAGCGAGTGTGAAAGTGACCGTTAAAACTTTGGTAACCTTACATCCCTCCATGATGTATATACGCCTTGATTTTCCAGGTAGTCTCAAGTAGGCTACTGTAGATGGTGAGATGTAGTTTATATTGCACCAATCATCGAGGACAAGATAAAATGCCAATGCTCCACAAATGTCAACCTTTATCCTAAGAACTTGTCTTCTCGGGTAACCATTATAAACCTTTGTGTACTCCTTTGTCACATACTTGAACCTCATAAGCTCTTTCACTTCTTCCCATGTCAAAGGGTTGGCATTTCTGTTGAGTCCTCGAAGCCATCCCACATGTTTCCATAAACTCAATTCAAGTCCTTTAAGGTGTTCAAGGGCATAGATGGATTGCTCAATGTCATTGAAATAATGGTTTTGTAAATTCCACTTACATTGGAACTCTTAATCAAGATATGCCTCGGGATCACACATTCCTTCAAAAATAGAAAGACTAACCCTTTTGGTAACAAGACCCCTAACACATCCCACATATCTACCTTGGTTCCTATATACTGAAAAGTGTGCATTAAAATGAGAAGTGTAGGATCTAGTATCCTTAGACATTACACATGCACACTGCCTTCTTCCCATCGGATGACTTTAACTTGAACTAGTGTAAACAAATATTCCGTTTCTACTAGGGCAAGGATTACCACAAGACAAAGAATATGGATCTTCACAAGCCTTAGGGGCATTCTCCATATAATTCTTATATAAGAGAGTATTATACCTCACCTCATCTTCAACCTTGGAGTGGGAAATGTAATATGTTCCGTCACCATCATAGGAACCATCTTCACTATTGTAGTGGGAGTAAGATCTCTTACATGCTACATCATCATAGGAGCGATCCCCAGGTTCGTTGTCCTCTTCATATTCACCATAAGATCTATGATCTCGATTTTCCTAATATTCTCCTCTGGAATAGTAGCTCTAATTCCCATTAGGCTTTTGATCATGGACGACATCACAACCTCCATAATCACCAGCATCCTCACATTTATAGTCTCCATCAATACAATCATAGTCTCCTATATCATAGTCACATGGGTCCGAGGCTATTGATGACATGCTTCCTGATAACTCCTTTGAACCTACAAAATGAGCAAACAAGGTTACTAATAAAAGGCCCTCACCAACACTAGCATTTTCTCACCTTTGAATACCTCACAAATTGGCTTTGCTAATATTGAACCTTTTTTCAATCCAATGGTATACAAGTGTCGATTAACCTCTTGGTCGGAATAGATTCTCGTTTCATGAAGGACGGATGACTCGATTAAAACAAATGAAGTTGAATCAAAAAGTTAACTACAAATTAAAAACTAAAAAGCACACAAAGAAAGCACAAGAAAGAAAACGCACACAAGACTAATCAACAACTAAGTAAGGACATTTTGATAGTTGGAAATTAGTTTTTAGAATCAAAGAAGTGAGTTGAAATCAACGAAAATGAGACCACGAAGTTAGAACATGAGATTGGTCATAAAATGAAGCTTGGGTGTCCAAACTCAATGTTTTTTTCACCAAAAATGAAATTCACATCGCCAGCATACTCCCTATAGCTCGTCGAATCAGTTTGGCAAGTCACCGAAGTACCCTTGGCTTGCCGAATTAACTATAGACTCAATTTGATTTGGCGAGCTCAGCTCCCATTTGGCGAGTTGCCAAATCAGTGTTGTAAGCATGACTTAGCTCACCCAATTGACTTTCGAGCACACTTGCAGCCTCTGATTTTGCATTCCTTGTGGTCCCCTTTTATATCCTTTACCTAGTACTTGCCCATTTTGGTAAATTCCTTTTCAACAAACACAAATACTCTTTCCTTTCCTCTTCCTTTTGGATCAAACACCTCTTTTTTATGATTCTTCTCGTGAAGAGTTGAAGATCCCCAAGAAGCCTATAAACTAGGTGAAGACAAAAAATAAAACCCTCAATAACTCTGGCTCAGAATTTCACAAAATTTGAGATATAGGTTCCCCTTGAAGTAGGAAACAAACCCCAATACTTTTTATCTTTCTATTCCTTAAATTGATCAAATTTCGAAACCCATTAACTTCTTTTTTCAAGTCATGAAGAACACCCAATTTAAAAACCCAATGGATTTCTACTCCGTTTTCACCAAATTTCATATACTAACTCCTAATGATATAGAGATCAAACCTCAACACCAAAGAGTATCCAATTCCACCTTGATCTTAAAAACCACTTGACGTTCTTAAAGCTTCTTCAATCAACAATGGTTGATTCTTCAATCCTACTCCAATCAATGCCAAATCTTAGTTCTAGACTTAAGTAAGGCTAGGGAACGCTAATCTAACCTTAGCAACTTCAAACAAGACTCAAATCAACAAAATATTTATCACGATCCAAGGGTACCCCCTTGACGTAGCATGGAACATGGAATCCCAAAGGAACCCAAGCAAGTCTCTAGAATATCATCATCACATAAGTATAGAATAATAAAGAATAAAACACAATTTCAAGTCTTTAAGAAATCTTTCGTAGAGGTAAAGAGGAAGTCTAGACAAAGTCTCATAAAGCCATCTACTACAATCGGAGTTTCAAAATACTAGGGTAACAACACTTACAATAGAGAATATGAATTGTCTAGTACAACTAAAGAAATGAAAGAATAATAAAATCACTTGTCCTCAGATCCATGAGGACATACCACTAGATTGAAGAGTAGTCAACCCAAGCTTGAACTAGAATGAATCGCCTTAGATGTCGGAACATACCTTAGTAGAAAAAATAGAAATAAATATACGTTAGTACAATTAATTCACTAAGTATGGTAGCTATGAATGACAACCATTTAATATGCTAAAAGGGGACAATTTAGTTTAAAACTATGCATTTGATCAAGTTTATGAACTATCATAGAAGTAAGTACAAAAGCATAAAATACATGTGTATTCAACATATTAATCATCTCAACATAAGGAAAACAAACCATAAGAACCATCAAAGCAACCTTGTGTAATGTATGGACACGGTCCCATACCCCTATCCACACTAAGGAATACTCATTAAGTGATTATAGTTCATAACTCCAATTCTAATTCATTCTATCATAGTGGGATTAGCTTTAATCGACAAAGACATTAAGATCTTAGTCATGGAATCCGGTGTCTACCCCACACCGAAAAGGGGTGTCCTACTTGCCTAAGGTAGAACTAAAACTCTTAGCTTATGTATATCCACTAGCTAAAGACCTATATGGGCACATAGTTATAGGATAAGGGGACTACTTCTAGAAACCCTCCCTCTACTAGTGGAGGAGCTTCCATCCCATGAGACTTCTTCTAGAAACCCGCCCTCTACTAATGGAGGAGCTTCCATCTCATTATCATATCTTCTCGGTGCTAAGCACAATTACCTTCTAGTTTATATTTAAGTCTTGACTTGAAGAAATGACTATGGAGAAGTGTCTAGACACTCAATCCATCAAACTCATTCTATAGCTCCTAGATTCATTAGGGGAGACTAGTCTTCAACCCTTAGAACCAACATATGTGACAAACCTTTTGCATTACATAATCTTCATACCTATGTGTGTGTATAAGGATAATCATCCAAAAAATATCATAATAGATCATAATAGAAGTACTTTACTCTAAAAGTAATCCAATTGAATACACACAAGTCTCATACATATAGCTAGTTTTCATACTTTGCCCCTTTAAGGGTTATAGATAATTATGCATCAGTATCTCTAGAATTACTTCATTGAACATGTATAAGAACCTAATTCAAGTAAGAAATTCATGATATACATAATTTGAACACCATTGACTAACAAAGACCCATATTTATGCTTCAAGATCCAATGTAGGGAAACCTAGAGATTCATGGATTCTTAGATAAATTATTTAGGAAAACAATATTAATTCATCAAATTGATCATAATATAAGACAATAAACATATTGAAATCATTTTGGAAGTGAATCCATGCCATAGATTGAAAACCCTAGGCCCTTGGAGAAGTTGAACTTTGACAACTAGAGTTTTGAAGGACTTTATGGAAGAAAGGTATCCATAAATCAGCACTACCATACCTTTAAGGAGATTTCCACACGAAATTGAAGAATAAAGGTGAGTTCTTGAGCCTTTGTCTCCTAGTTCCTCTTCTTCTTCAATGGTGGTTTCTAGTGAGAGAAATTTTGGAGGAGAGAGGTTTTGATTAGGGTCTTGTGAGAATGAGTTAGTTTGTTTAGTTTAGGGGTCTTAATAAGTATTTATAGGTGTCTTAAATAATATTTAATGACCTTACTTAGTTATTTAATTAATCCTAAGCCCCCTCCCTAAACCCAACTTAAAAACTAATGACCAAAAACAATGATGACTCACGACACCCCTACCCACACACCGTGGGTGGGGTCACGCCCTGTTCTGGTAATTTGTACTTTGGTTCAGAGAGTGGGAGGAACAAGGGAGGCCAAGACTTGACCCACGATCCCCACCTACAGGGCGTGGGTCCACCCACTGTTCATGGGTGCACATCCGTAGGTCCTGTTGTTTTTTTTACAGCATTTTGGGCCTTATCTTGGGTCCTTCTCAAGGACCCATGGTTGGTCCTTGGGGGGTCGTCCCTTGACGTTTAAACCAAAAAACATCTATACTAAGTCTCGGAGGTTATTTTACGACTATAATCAATACACTAAACCCTTAATAGATCACTAGTTTTACGTTAGGCTCTAGCTTAGTCTTACTAGTTTTTACCGGGTGTTACATTATCTCCCCCTTGGGAACATTCATCCTCAAAAGAGGATTTAGACCCCTAAGGAGGTTAAAGACTCAAGACTAGCACCCTATCATGTATGAAACATCAAAATAATGCACAACTCAAAGATACACTATTAACAAAGTGCACTATTCAAGGGAGGAAACCTTAACTCCATCTCAAAACATAATCAATGTAACACAAGGGAGTAGGAACTACATCTAACAACCCAATATGCATGAAATTCAATAATTCTCATAATCATAAGAGGAACTAAATTTTCCCCAACTAAATAATGTTCTACACAACATCATGGAGCCAACATGCCAATACTCTCAAAGGCACACTAAAACATGTTCATTACCACATCTCATGAAGTCATATATGCAACATCATACTATAATGCACAACCACATGAGGAAACACATAAACAATGGAAACTCATTTTATCACTAAACATGGATTTCATCAAGAACATGCATCATTTAAGAAAACCATGGAAAACATACTACTTACACATGAGTTCCAACACAAAGAAATTCTAGAGGAACTATTTTACTCAAGCTTGAGTAGGAGTAGGAGGAAACAAATGAGGGTATCGAGACTTCATGTCGGCTTCGGCCTCTCAAGTAGCACACTCAACTAGATGATTTCTCCACGAAACCTTAACGGAAGCTACTTCCTTGTTTCTTAACTTCTTGACTTGCTGGTCAAGAATCTCTACCGGAACCTCTTCATAGGAAAGGCTTTCATCAACACCTAACCCTTTTAACGGAATAATGGTCACCGGGTCCTCAACACACTTTTTAAGCATAGAAACATGAAACACCGGGTGAACCGAGGCCAACTCATTTGGCATGTCCAACTCATAAGCAACTTTCCCAATATTTGTTAAGGACCTACAAACTGGGGACTAAGTTTCCCCTTTTTGCCAAACCTCATCACACTCTTCATGGGTGAGATTTTCAAATAAACCCAATCACCAACTTAAAATTCTAACTCTCTTCTCCTCACATCGGCATAAAACAAAATTTAGAAAACCGACTACAAGTAGTTGATTTTTATGCAAAATAAAGCGGGAAAACCAAATTTCGACCTCAAGAGGTCGGCATTTTTCCCAGAAAAAATGAATTACAATAAAAACTGACCTCTTGATACCGGTATTAAATAAATAAAAAAATAACAATATTTTATTTTTTCTTAATTAAATATAAAATATAAAATATAAAATTGATAAATATTTTGATTTAATTTTATTTAAATCGTCTTCCGGAGGATGGGTTTTTGTAAAATAAAAAACAAAAAAAATTATAATATCAACTTTCGAAAGTCGGTAAAATTAAATAGTATGTAATTAAATTAATTTTTATTAAAATATTTATATAGTGACTTCCAGAAAATTAATTAATATTTACAATTAACTTTAAATAAACCGTCCTCCGAATGACGATTTTATATAAGTTAAAAAATAAATTAAATACCGACCTCATGCGGTCGATAATTTTATTTCATCTAATTACTTTTATTAATAGAGACATCCGGAGGTCGGTTTGTTTAAAATGTTCCCATTAATCATAATTTTGCTACCATAATACTTAATTTTCATTTTACACCTACATTTAATTGTTCAAAAATGTGTAACAATTTTGTATACTTTTATAAATAAAAAGTTAGATCAATAATCCAAATTTAGAGTATGAAACTACGTTGATATGAAAATCGATTAAAAGTAGTCGGTTTTTATGCAAAATCAAGCAGGAAAACCAAATTTCGACCTCAGGAGGTCAGAATTATTTCCTGAAAAAATGAATTACAATAAAGACCGACCTCTTGATGTCGGTATTAAATAAATAAATAGATAAAAATATTTTACTTTTTCTCAATTAAATATAAAAAAACAAAATTGAGAAATATTTTTATTTTATTTTATTTAAATCATCTTTCGGAGGACAATTTTGTGTAAAATAAAATACAAAAAAAATTATAATACTGACATCTGGAAGTCGGTAAAATTAAATAGTATGTAATTATATTAATTTTCATTAAAATATTTATATAGTGACTTTAAGAAAAATTAATAAATTAATATTTTCAATTAACTTTAAATAAATCATCCTACGGATGACGGTTTTATATAAGTTAAAATATAAATTATTATAAAATACCGACCTCTTGATGTCAATATTATTTAATTAACATGATTATTTTTTATTTATCTTAAAATTTAATGTGATACCGACCTCATGAGGTCGGTATTTTTTATCAAATCTAATTACTTTTAATAAAAGTAACATTCGGGGGTCGGTTTGTTTAAAATATATCTATTAATCATAATTTTGCTATTGTGCATAATACTAAAATTTCATTTTACACCTACAATTAATTGTTCAAAAAGTGTAACAATTTTGTGTACTTTTATAAATAAAAAGTTAGAGTTTGTGGAATAAACAAAAAAAAATATCTATAATCCATATTTAGAGTATGAAACTATGTTGATATGAAATAAGAGATAATTATACTTATATTTCTAGAGTAATGTACAAATTTTATCAATCCGTCGTCAAATCATGAACTTAATATCTCGTGTAATGATGTAGAGGTGAAGAGCTAACATATAATCCATTCGAGTATGATGAAATGCAAGATAATACTCGTAGAAATGTCATCATAACAATTAATTATAAATTTTATAGTTATATAACTAATTGTTTAATTATTTGTACGTATAACCTTCAATGTCTTATCTCGATTTATGAAATAGACAATAGAAAATTGTAAATTACTGTACAAAGCAAGTTCTATCAAGATTATTACGTTCGATCTTGGATGGGTGTCAAGTGTAGTGATCATATCGTATTACATGTAAAGGATAATTCATCAGACTATGAAATACGTTGATTAATTATATATTCCTCGAGTAGTTTAACAAATCAAGTCTTATATATAAGTGGTTCAGATATGAAATACATTATCAATTAAAGAAATATTGATGATCTAATCAAGGAGATTTATATATTAAATTTTATTGATAAACTTCTGTTGATCGATAAAATTAAATTTATATAATTAGAAGGTATATAATTTAGATTTATAATAATTAAATTGATCGATAAAATTAAAATTATTAAATTAAACTTTTTATTGACGTGTAGTTAAATTAAATTTTAATATACATATACAATTTTAATTAATAAAATCAACCTCAAGAGGTGTGTTTATATTAAAATAAATTAATAAATATTGACCTTTAGAGGTCACTATATTTAAATTATTATTTAATTTAAATAATATCGACTTCACGATGTCGGTATTTATTGAGTATTTTTAAATATAGATAATTATTTTAAAAGATATTGACATCCTGTGATCGGTAAATTAACACTTCTTTCAAAAAAAGAGAATGACAATCTCAAAACCCTAAGGGGTCATTTGGTCTGAAGGATAACTTAAAATAGTTCTGAGATTAAATTATAGTGCCACTTAATTTGTTGTTTGGTTGGAATGTCCGGGATAATAATTAGTACCGGGATAAGTTATCCTTTCCCATGGGTGGTATAGTAATCCCGGGATAACTTATCACTGGATAAAATGACTAAATGACAAAAATGTCCCTTTAAACACTTTTTATACATTACTTTTCACATCCATGAAGGGTATTTTTGTAAACTTATATGTTGTTCTTAAGATTTATTATTTTGAATACAACAAACCAAACACTCAATAAAATATAATATTAGCATAACTTATCCCATCATAACTAATCCCATCATAACTTATCCTATCATAACTAATCCCATCATAACTTGAATTCAACCAAACGACTCCTAAGTCTTTTTCCCCCTCCAAGCCTCTCACTGCTCTCTCACGCTTGACCCATTCCCGACCCATCGCCAAACACCTCTCACCCCCAATCCCCGATCGGCGCTGCAGCAGCAGGTCGCGCCACCATCCCCTACCGGTGCGCCGCCTCGATCAGCAGCAACAACAACAGGTCGCAGCCGCAGCGCATAGGTGGTAGTAGTAGCATGTGGATGGCAGCAATAGTAAACTCCGACAACAGCTACAAACAGAGGGAGTATACATGAAAACTCACTGCGGCAGTGACAAATTAAGAGGGTAAGTTTATCTTACTTAATTCTTTGATGCAATTATCTTGTCTTCAAGTTTAAGCAGATATCAATCTTGAAAAAACAAGATAAGTTAGTGCCAATTTTACCTCATACTCTATTTTTTATGTGTTTTGTTTTACATATTGGTGTCATCAATTGTTTGAAATTTTGAAGAGAGAAGGACTAGTTTTCAAAGAGGGGTTGTTATGGGTTGCCTCAGATCCAGGGTACTGAAGTTTTTATGAGAAAAAGGTACTTGCTTTACAGTGATTTCATGTGATTCTTGGAAGCCAGCTTTGCTTTTAACAGGTTAATTAACATGACCCTTTTCTTGTTACCTATCTTTCTTGTGTTTTAAGGATTAAAGATTTATGCCAAGTTTGGATTTTTGACTCATTACCTATTTAGGGTTTTAGTAATTGTGTGGATGTAAGGATCTTTTGGGGTTGTAGTTGATTAGTGGGTAGATAAGGAAGAGGGAAAGAATAAAAAATTGAAATTTTTTAAGAGAAAAGGGTTCTTGCTGTTGTGGCTATTGTTGTGTTCTAGCTGTAGTTAGTGGTGGGTAGATAAGGAAGAGGCAAAGAAGAAAAACGCTAAGATTTCTGAAGGGAAAAAAAGGGTGCTTTCTGTTTTTTTTTGTTAGACAGATCTGATTAGCAATTTCTATTAAGTACCCTGATTAATGGGGCGTGGCGAAATGTAAAAGAATGTTCTTTTACTAGTTGATTCTCTTAGGCAATGGAAAATGGTCTGTTGAATCTCATGGTAAGACTATTAGTGATTCTAAAGAGAGGTGATGAATTAGTTTAACAATGAAAGGCACTGTAGTTTAGAGTGGTTGATGGTTAGCTTTTACTGCATTCAGTGTAGTTGTTTCGATGGAGGAGATGTATATGGTGGAAGTGCCATTTGTATTTATGTTGATGTTTGTTTTCAAATTGGCTCGTATTTAGGAAATAGGCAGTTGACGAATCTCAATACTGCTTTGTGTTTGTTCCATGTAGTAACTAATAATTATTGAATTTTTTTCTAGTGTTGAAAGGGTTGATTTTGCGGATTAGGCAACATAGTAAGCTCAACATCAAAATTTCTGAAGTTCAAGTACAATTTCTTTTTATAATGTGTTTGTGTCCATCTAGTATTGATACTTAGTTTAAATTTTGTGATAATTTGTTTGTGTCCATTGAGTGTTTGTTTAGCATAAGTACCAACACTAGTTGATCCTATTGATGACAAAATTGATTTTCTTGCAAGATCATTTTGTGTCCATCTAGTGTTAATACTAAGCTTTAATTTAGGAATATTGTGTTTGTTTAGCATAAGTACCTACACTAGTTAATCCTATTGATGACAAAATTGATTTTCTTTCAAGATCGATTTGTGTCCATATAGTGTTGATATTAAGCTTTAATTTAGGAATAATGTGTTTGTTAAGGATAAGTACCAACACTAGTTGATCCTATTGATGACGAATTTGATTTTCTCGCAAGATCGATTTGTGTCCATCTAGTATTGATATTAAGCTTTAATTTAGGAATAATGTGTTTGTTAAGCATAAGTACCAATACTAGTTGATCCTATTCATGATAAAATTAATTTTCTTGCAAGATCGATTTATGTCCATCTAGTGTTGATATTATGTTTTAATTTATGAATAATGTGTTTGTTAAGCATAATTACCAACGCTAGTTGATCCTATTGATGACTAAATTTATTTTCTTGCAAAATCGATTTGTGTCCATCTAGTGTTGATATTATGCTTTAATTTAGGAATAATGTGTTTGTTAAGCATAAGTACCAACAGTAGTTTATCCTATTGATGATAAAATTGATTTTCTTGCAAGATCGATTTATGTCCATCTAGTGTTGATATTAAGCTGTAATTTAGGAATAATGTGTTTGTTAAGCATAATTACCAACACTAGTTGATCCTATTGATGAAAAAATTGATTTTCTTGAAAGATCGATTTGTGTCCTTCTAGTGTTGATATTATGCTTTAATTTAGAAATAATGTGTTTGTTAAGCATAAGTACCATCCCTAGTTGATCCTATTGATGATAAAATTGATTTTCTTGCAAGATCGATTTATGTCCATCTAGTGTTGATATTAAGCTTTAGTTTAGGAATAATGTGTTTGTTAAGCATAATTACCAACACTAGTGACAAAATTGATTTTCTTGTAAGATTGATTTGTGTCCATCTAGTGTTGCTATTATGCTTTAATTTAGGAATAATGTGTTTGTTAAGCGTAAGTACCAACACTAGTTGATCCTATTGATGATAAAATTGATTCTTTTGCAATATCTATTTATGTCCATCTAGTGTTAATATTAAGCTTTAATTTAGGAATATTGTGTTTGTTAAGCATAATTACCAACAGTAGTTGATCCTATTGATGTCAAAGTTGATTTTCTTGCAAGATCGATTTGTGTCTATCTAGTGTTGATATTATGCCTTAATTTAGGAATAATGTGTTTGTTAAGCATAAGTACCAACACTAATTGATCCATCTAGTGTTGACACTTAGCTTTAAATTTAATTTTGACTTGTTTAGTTGTTGAAATAAGTTCAAATGAAGTTTAACCCCTAGCTAGTTTGACTCATTATTTAAAATAATGTAGTTTAGTTGGTGGATTTAGTCGTTGGAATTAAGTCAAATCTAGTTAGACCTAAAGTTGTTTAGTTGTTTAAATAAGTCCAAATAAATAATGAGGTTTAGTTGGTGGATTTAGTTGTTGGAATTAAGTTAAAACTAGTTAGAGTTAAAGTTGTTTAGTCGTTTAAAAAAGTTCAAATAAATAATGAGGTTTAGTTGGTGGATTTAGTGGTTGGAATTAAGTAAAAACTAGTTAGAGTTAAAAAGTTGTTTAGTTGAAATAAGTTCAAATAAATAATGTAGTTCAGTTGGTGGATTTAGTTGTTGGAATTAAGTCAAAACTAGTCAGAGTTAAAAAGTTGCTTAGTTGTTGAAATAAGTTCAAATAAATAATGTGGTTTAGTTGGTGGATTTAGTTTTTGGAATTAAGTCAAATCTAGTTAGAGTTAAAGATGTTTAGTTGTTTAAATAAGTTCAAATAAATAATGTGGTTTTGTTGGTGGATTTAGTTGTTGGAATTAAATTAAAACTAGTTAGCGTTAAAGTTGTTTAGTTGTTTAAATAAGTTCAAATAAATAGTGTGGTTTAGTTGGTGGATTTAGTTTTTGGAATGAAATCAAAACTAGTTAGAGTTATAGTTTTTTAGTTGTTTAAATAAGTTCAAATAAATAATGTGGTTTAGTTTGTGGATTTAGATGTTGGAATTAAGTCAAAACAAATTAGAGTTAAAGTTGTTTTGTTGTTTAAATAAGTTCAAATAAATAATGTGGTTTAGTTGGTGATTTAGTTGTTGGAATTAAGTCAAAACTAGTTAGAGTTAAAGTTGTTTAGTTGTTCAAAAAAGTTCAAATAAATAATGTTGTTTAGTTGGTGGATTTAGTTGTTGTTGTTGTCGTTTTTCAGTTGGTATAGTGAAATTATAAACTGTGTTAATTTATCATATTATTTATAGTTTTCACCATAAAAATGCTAAATGCCATATACTCACCCCGATTACCTCGGGAACAAAACCAAAGGTCATTCTAGACCAAACTTTCTTTCTAAAGCTAACTACATTGATAGAATTCTAGTCCGAGCACGTTTACCAAGAAAGTTAACGAAGGGCAAACTTTGGTAAAACAAAAAAGCTAAAACGCCTAATCGTACACACTCCAAATAAAAGCCTCGAAACTCGAACCAAACATCACACTAAACCAAAAGGACCCATCCGTAGCTAATGGAACTGACATAATTTTGATTCAACATCAGAATCTATGGATGTTGACAAAAGTCATCTCTTTCATGCATTAAGCCTCCAAAGTTGAAAAACTTGCACCGAAGACTGTGTGTCCTGATCATACTCATCCTCAGAATATATCATTTCATAATATGTACTTTTGGTGTTGCTATGTTCATTTTGACCAACTTGAACCTGTACCTCTTGCCCCTTATTCTCTTATGTCCCTGTTTCTTAATGTTGCCTTCTTTTGATCGCATCTCTCTTCTTTTTGCTTAGTTTGCCCTGAGATTTGTTGTTGATAGTTTACCCTTGGTTTGTGTCCTCACTGTCTTGTATGTTTGATTCCTATTCTCTCTAATAAACATTCTTTTTTCTGATTCTTTTTCTGAGTGTTATGAGAAGTATTAATATTACCCTGTTGATCATTCTATTTACTGTGTCCCTGACCAGAAACCTTTCCCTGATGGATGAGTTGATTGTGTTAGTTCTCTTGTGTGGTATGATGAGAAGTGGTAGCAGAATATCTAGGGTCTTTCTTAGGGTCATTGTGTAAATTCTCATGTACATCATGATGTAGAAACCTGTAATGACCCTCCAGGTCATTTTTAAATTAAAGAATTCTTTTCCTCGTATAGAGCATTCCTGTAGCGACCCCAAGTCATTTATGACTTGCTGGCACTGACTGTTCG
>JAJOOR010017405.1:0-35817 GCA_036250505.1 Solanum acaule
ACAAGAAAAATATAGAGTGAAAGAGTTAGTCAAATTAAAAAGAGAGTTCTTATTAGTTGAAGGAAGGTGTACTTTTTGTGGAGCTTTGAACTCAACTCTTGTCCAGGGTTGTTGAGTTATATATTGTGTATAGGCTGTTGTATCCTGGAGGGGACAAGTCAAGAAGGACTACTGCTGGACCGGTGAAAACATTTGCTGCAGTGGGCTTGAATCTCCTTAAAGAGAGCGAGATATCCGCGCCTCAGCCTGAAGAGATTTATTTCTTCATTTTTATTTTCAATTGTAATCTTGTACTTTTGTTATCTTGTAAGTTTTTCACTAACACCAGATAGTCCTACAATTTATGGATTTCTCAACTGGAATGATGATGTTGTGATGACTTTATTGGATGATCCATATTTCAAAAACATTAATGTGTATGATCCAAACCACACCAAAAAATTCTAAGGACCAATGTCTGTATTTTTAAATAGTTTTATTTTCTATGCACATATGGTCAAATGGAGTATTTATGTCATTTACTATTTTTCATATCTAAATTGTGTCATTGGACTCTCCGAATAAGTTTCCCCTTCGTCCTCCTCTGAAGTGTCCTTTTGTCGTATTCCTTTATTTGTTTCAAAGTTTGTAGTTTCATTCACTTATTAAATCGATCGTCAATTATTTTAAAGTTTATTAGATACTAATTTATTTATTTTTCATTTATTACTATTAATATTGAAATGTTGTTGTTAGTGTAACTTTTTAAAATGACCTCTTACACTTCAAAATCTAACAAACCAGTTTACATATATGGTAAGAAATTATTTTGAAACTTTCATGTGTAAATTAGTAACACATCTAATATTAAAATTGAATTAAACTATATAATTAATTGTCTTATTTAATATTCATATATTTTTTAAAAAAAATATGGTGATAGTACAAGATTCATTAATTTTGTAGCTTTTGTATGAGAAAAACTTCAACGGTTCTATTTTAAGTTAATTTTTAGAATTGATGTTTGCACTCCCAAAACATAGAATTGGATCATCACATTTATATTAGGCATTATACATAAACATGACCCTTAACTTTGCTTCAATTGGCAACTATGACCTTTAACTTTGGGTGTGCACAAGTAGGCACTTAAACTTGTATAAAATTGAACAATTAGACACATTCATTCTACATGGCACCCTACATGACAATTTTGTATCCTACGTGTATTATGCCATGTAGGACACATGTGTCTACTTATTCAATTTTATGTAAGTTTAAGTGCCTACTTGTGCACACTCAAAGTTAGAGGGCATAGTTATCCATTGAAGCCAGTGGCAGATCCAGGATTTAATGGTTGTGGGTGCTCACTTCCTTTATGTATACTAACTCAAACTCTTTAATAAAAAAAGTAAAAAAAATAAAACAACGATTAATATTATCATCATCAAAAACAACCTCTAATTATAAGTCACAATGACCTACTAGTAATATTATCATTACAAAAAGAGACTTCTAGTCTTAAAGTCATAATTGTGCTCGACGACTTTTCATATGTTGAAAATGATAAATAATAGCATCATTGCTTACATTTGCGAATAATATCTTACGCTCTACGTAGCAAACTAAATAACCATTCTAAAATTCATCACCAATACTATTACGAAGTTCATTTTTAATGTACTTCATGGATGAGAAAATTCGTTCCACAGAAGCAGTAACAACGAAAAGAATGAGAGTCAAGTTGATAAGCAAATAAACAAGTGGCCAAGTTTGATGCAGATCTATCTAACTTGACCAATACTTTAGCATAGGAAAAGTTAAAAATAAAAAAGAAAGAAAAGTTAGTCAGCCTAAACTAATTAAGAATAGGAAAAGTCAAAACATGTACAAAATTCAGAGTAAAAGAAACCTTAATTAAAAAAAGTAAAAAGTAAAAAAAAAGGTGCAAAATTCGCTGAAAAAATGTAAAAAAAAAAGGTGCAAAATTCGCAGAAAAAGGATGGGGCTGACGGGATTCAAACCATCGCCCGCATTGTTGAGCACACCTTATATTCCAAATTCAGTATGGTTGCTCGCTTACTATATTAGCTGACCACTACTATGCACCAATTTTAGAAACACACCTCCACTAGGACCTTATGACAAGTAGTCAATCCTTACCTCTCAGTCTCCATACTCACAAATTACCATCACATTCCACTTCAAAACATAAGTACTACTTACTCACTTACTACGCATTATCTCTCAAATAGTTTTATCATCCTCTAAATACCATGGGGCCATCCTTTCAAAGTTTATAAGCCTAACTTCCGTCTATCACCTCACGAATACTCTGCTCTCCTATTCAACACATGAATTGAGTCTCCTCTAATATGATGGCACATCGACATCAACTCTATTCTCGTTAACAAATATATACTCTATCTCATCTTCACTAGCAACTCTTACTCTATCCATAAGGGAAACCTCATCAGCAATAACTTACTGGGTGCATGACTATAATAACATAACTTGTCTCATCACTATCAACCTTTCTAGGATTACTAAACCTCTGCATACTTTCCACTAATTTCGGACTGTTTCACTACCATTGCTCATGATCTCGTAACTCATGCTACGTTTTATGGTGATAATCTTACCCAAGCTCTAAACATACTTTTTCAAAAGGATCTTAGCTGAAACAAGGCTTAAGGAAAAGGTACAACTCGCTTTTAGCTCAAACACACGATTCATATAAACATGAGTGCATTTCTCTTAAACTGAACACTTACTCACTCATGGGCTTCTCTCAAGCCCCTTTGGAGTCAAATGACTTCCTCAAGATTTTTGTTGAGAGCAACTTTTAGATAAATGACTGACTTTTGTTTTCAACCATCTCTAGTATAACGGGTAGTCGAATGATTCTGAGAAATGCACGAGTATGAATAAGTTTCTATGACATAGCTCTATAGCACGATAAAGAGTATGAAAGAAGGGAAACTTTTCTTAAATTTCAGTAGTCCCTCATTTATAGAATTAGGGCCCTCACAACCATAAACAAGACCCTACTGACACGACTTCATACATACCCTAGGACACATGAACTATGTACTCTGATACCAAGTTTTTCACGACCCGAGTTACACCCTGGACTTGGTCGGCACTCGAAAACCATTGTTGGTCCCCAAGTGAACCCGCATCTTGGCTTACTACAAGCGAAAGACTAACTCATGCATATATAGGCTTGAAAACAAAATATAATTCATGAAACTTAAATACAAAGATTTAACTCAAATGATTTATGCTGAATATAAATAAAATATTCAACTAGCCAACAATAGGCAACTCAAGTCTTTGAAACTTTTAATAAGATAAATGAGACAGACTTATCAAACTCCATTGTCTATCTATGAAGCCTCTAAATGACAAATATGGAACTCAGAACAAGACCCATGACATCCTAACAAAATTAAAAAGTAGATGAACTCCTCCGAAAGCAAGGAGGCTCACCATGGCTAACTCGAACTCCATGTGGTATCAATGAAGCTCATGTTGATGTTCCTGAATACCTGTATTTGCATCATGAAATGATGCAAGCCAAATGGCTCAGTACATGGAATGTACGAGCATGTAAGGAGATTTTTAAAGCATAACATAAGCTTGAGCTTGATAAAAAGGAAACATACGTACCTCTTGTGAACTCACTCAACTAAACTCAACTCAAGAATAAGATACTCAACTAAAAGATATGATACTCAACTAACAGATATGATACTCAACTCAAGATAAATCAACAATAAAAGATGCAATATATGGAGAGCTTTTAAAACAGTAGATAGCCCACGCTTTCGAAACTGTCTTATAATTTGTCAGGGTATAAGATCTCTCGACTAAGTGTATCCACTAGTCTATGCTACAAGCATTAAAGAATCATTTATAGAGTATGACCCTTTCTACCCACAATGGCTACTTGGTTTATGGAGACTTGAGTTAATATGAACTCGTCCCCATATCAGTGCTCAATACTACTCTCAAAATATACTCAACTCATATGTTTAAAAACATAACTCTTTCTGTGGTTTGAGATAATTACTCCAAAACTTGCTCAAAGGCTCTCTTGGAAATCGGTGTTTCCTCTCTTGTTTAAATGTGAAAACATTTACTCTTTGGGAATACTTAGTTCCCATTAAATCTTTTGAAGAAAATGAACTTCACTTTTACTCTTACTCAACTCAATGCTCAAGTCTTAAAATAAGTTTGAAACGTACATTTGTAAAAGATTTCTTAGAATATGGTTCATGCCAAATCATGGTCCAGAAAGATTCAATTAAAGGTTTTCAATAACCATAGATAGAACTCAATACTTTAAACATAAGAACTTCAATGATACTACTCATTTCAATAATTCTCAACTTAGAGGGTTCATACATAATTATGGGCATGAACAACTCAACTCAAGGAATCAAAGATACCTCTAATCTCAAGACTAATTGACTCATAGAGTTCATGTGAAATTATGGTCATGAACAACTCAACTCAAGGACTTCATGGGTAACATGTAATAGTCCCATGATTACGAATATAATCTCAAATGGGTTAGGAACCCAATACTCAATACTTAGAACTGGAAGATACTACTCCTCTCAAAGATGCTCAATTTATGAAGTTCATGTGGAATTTATGGGCATGAACGACTCGACTTGAGGGTCTACATGACAATATGGAACTCGTGTTTACGAATCTTTTCATTATTATACTAACTTCCTTAAATCTTAACTCAAAATTGATAGTTGATCTGAAAGGATTCACAATTAAACTCAAAGACTTTTTTGAACTCTATTCTTAACTTTCTCTTGACTATGAATTATGAATTCGAGAGTTATGGTTCATGATATGAAGGATGTCGTGATGATAAAGTAGACTAATGAATACATTTTCCTCATTCTCGTGCTCACTTGCTCGAGTTTTGAAACAAGTTACTAGATGTTGTAGAAGACTCCTCAAAAAGACTCGAGAGGATTTCTTAGAATGTTCAAAGGAATTCTCAAGACTTAATTCTTAACTCTACCTTCAATTTGAATTATAAATTCAAAGTTATGATTAATGTAATGAATGATTTCTAGGTGTTTAGAAGTAGCTTAGAGTGTTTAGAATCAATAGGGATTGAAGGTACCCGTTTGAAGGACTCAAACGGGCGGAACAACGTCGAAGGGGTGGGGGCAGGAGACCCTGGCGCACTGAGTGGCATGGGGCACCAGTACTCTATGTATGTAGAAGTTGTTGGGGGCGCTTTGGCTGGCATGGGGCGCTAGAAAACCCCGACGATTTTCTTTGCTCGCTTTCTCACCCTAACTCGCCTAGAATCGAACGGTTTCTTCCCCAATCACTTGAATTCGATTACTTAACATAAGTACACTCGAATATACTAAAAAAACACCTAAATAGCCGAAATTTATCTCAAGAAATCATCAAAACCCCAACAAAACTAGATTTAGAATGAACTTCAAGAACACTTAACAAGAACTTAAATCTTTCAATCTTTATGGACGAATTCGAATATGAAAATTATGTTTGGCGTGTGGGTGGATGAACCCAACACTATGGAAACTTACATACCTCTTAGGGATCAAACCCTTGGCAAAAATCCTCAACGAAACTCAAGAGTCTCGACGAACGCCTTGATCCTTTCCTCTTTTCTCCTCTTTTCTCTTCTTTTCTCTTCTTGAACTCTCAACTAAAATCCTAGGCGTATATTAGGATTATAAAACTAAACCTAATCTGATTAAACCCCTAAAACCTTACTAAAAATGAATTAAATCTGATTGGGTAAGGAAAAGACCAAAATACCCTTTACTATTTTCGGATTACATTCCTTAACTGAACAGCCCGACTTGAAAATGGCATATCACAATCATCTGAACTTGAAACTTAGCAAACTTGGTGGTGTTGGAAAGATAATTCAAAGACCTTTCATTTCATATCTTATGGGACACCTAAATTATTCTATACTGATAGTTATGGTCGTTTAAAGTTGACCCAAAACTTGTAAGAACTTAGGAATGACTTGAATGCATTTTCTTTAGTTCTTCTTGGAACTCAAGTGCTACATCTAGTGACCTTAAAACTCAAGAAATTTAAAATATATCGGTAAAATCCTACTCACAACGAATGATGGTTTGAGTCTTAGTTTAAAAATTTTCTGTGGTGTTACAATATCTCCCCCTTGGGATAATTCGTTCTCGAATGACGACTGGACTGGGTATGTAATTGGGTTACACTTACTAAGGTCTGAGTATAATGGTATGCTCTTAATATATTCAAGTTTACCCCAAATCCTTAAGTTCGGGTTTTATACCTCTCTATAGGGAATCTCATCCAAAGACTATTACTCTTTACCATATTGGGTTCATATCAAGAACCACCTAATGTTTAACTACACCACATTCAAGCTTAGTACTCTGACAACTCCATGGACTCCTACTAACCAGCTCCTTAAGAAATTCTCAACACTTGACTTGATTTCTCATCTTATCATCTCCCCCTTAGGTCTAAATATAACACTTGAAATCTATGGACCTATTCCACATTGAAAACTTAATTATGCTATCTAGGAACACATGGAATATAATAACTTAATTGGAACCTCATCTGGTAACATACCATCTCTGCACACCTGGTAATGCTCTTGTTACTCTTGTGATTTAGACACACTTCACTGCCTTTATCTAAACGTTTGGGTTTCTCACTTGTACCACTTATATTTATTGCAGCATATCATCTCAATTCCTCACCTACTCTCTGTCAAGTCTTCTACATCAAATCTCAAGACTAGAATCATCACCCTCATGTAGTCATTCTTTTGTTCATGACACTCATCTCAAATTCAAGCTTAATATTTATGACTAAACCCGAATATCAATATGGTTGCTCGCTTACTATATTAGCTGACCACTACTATGCACAAATTTTAGAAATACACCTCCACTAGGACCTTATGACAAGTAGTCAATCCTTACCTCTCAGTCTCCATACTCACAAATTACCATCACATTCCACTTCAAAACATAAGTACTACTTACTCACTTACTGCGCATTATCTGTCAAATAGTTCTATCATCCTCTAAATACCATGGGGCTATCCTTTCAAAGTTCATAAGTCTAACTTCTGTCTATCACCTCACGAATACTCTGCTCTCCTATTCAACACATGAATTGAGTCTTCTCTAATATGATGGCACATCGACATCAACTTTATTCTCGTTAACAAATATATACTCTATCTTATCTTCACTAGCAACTCTTACTCTATCCATAAGGGAAACCTCATCATCAATAACTTACTGGGTGCATGACTATAATAACATAGCTTGCCTCATCACTATCAACCTTTCTAGGATTACTAAACCTGTGCATACTTTCCACTAACTTCGGGCTCTTTCACTAACATTGTTCATGATCCCGTAACTCATGCTACATTTTTCGGTGAAAATATTACCCAAGCTCTAAACATACTTTTTCAAAAGGATTTCAGCTGAAACAAGGCTTAAGGAAAAGAGTACAACTCGCTTTTAGCTCAAACGCATGATTCATATAAACATGAATGCATTTCTCTTAAACTGAACACTTACTCACTCATGGGCTTCTCTCAAGCCCCTTTGGAGTCAAATGACTTCCTCAAGATTTTTGTTGAGAGCAACTCATTGATAAAGGACTGACTTTTGGTTTCAACCATCTCTAGTATAACGGGTAGTCGAATGATTCTGAGAAATGCACGAGGATGAATAAATTTCTATGACATAGCCCTATTGCACGATTAAGAGTATGAAAGAAGGGAAACTTTTCTTAAATGTCAGTAGTCCCTCATTTATAGAATTAGGGCCCTCACAACCATAAACAAGACCCTACTGACACGGCTTCATAGACACCCTAGGACACATGAACTATGTGCTCTGATACCAAGTTTTTCATGACCCGAGTTACACCCTAGACGTGGCAGGCACTCGAGAACCATTGTTGGTCCCCAAGTGAACCCTCATCTTGGCTGACTACAAGCAAAAGACTAACTTAAGCATACGAAAGCTTAAAAACAGAATATAATTCATGAAATTCAAATACAAAGCTTTAACTCAAATGATTTACTTTGAATATAAATAAAATATTCAACTAGCCAACAATAGGCAACTCAAGTCTTTGAAATATTTCATAAGATAAATGAAACAGACTTATCAAATTCTACTATCTATCTATGAAGCCTCTAAATGACAAAGATGGAGCTTGGAACAAGACCCACAACATCCTAACAAAATTGAAAAGTAAATGAACTCTTCCCAAAGCAAGGAGGCTCACCATGGCTAACTCGAACTCCATATGGTATCAACGAAGCTCATGTTGAAGATCCTGAATACCTGTGTTTGCATCATGAAATGATGCAGGCCAAATGGCTCAGTACATGGAATGTACGAGCATGTAAGGAGATTTCTAAAGCATAACATAATCTTGAACTTGATAAAAAGAAAACATACCTACTTCTTCTAAACTCACTCAACTAAATTCAACTCAAGAATAAGATACTCAACTAAAAGATATGATACTCAACTTAAAGATACTCAACTCAACTCAAGATACTCAACTCTAGATACTCAACTCAAGATAAAACAACAATAAAAGATGCAATATATGGAGAGTTTTTAAAACAGTAGATAGCAACTCAATGTATTGAAGAATACAATAACACCTCAATTTGTGTATCATAAAATATAATATAACTCTGTGGGATATTCTCTAACCGCAAACCATTACTATGAGCTATGTGATGATACAACGTCTTGCCTACACTTCCAGAACTGTCTTATAATTTGTCAGGGTACAAGATCTCTAGCATTAAAGAATCATCTACAGAGTATGACCCTTTCTACCCACAATGGCTACTTGGTTTATGGAGGCTTGAGTTATTATGAACTCGTCCCCATATCAGTGCTCAATACTACTCTCAAAATATACTCAACTCATATGTTTAAAAACATAACTCTTTCTGTGGTTTGAGATAATTACTCCAACACTTGCTCAAAGGCTCTCTTGGAAATCGGTGTTTCCTCTCTTGTTTAAATGTGAAAACATTTACTCTTTGGGAATACTTAGTTCCCATAAAATCTTTTGAAGAAAATGAACTTCACTTTTAATCTTACTCAATTCAATGCTCAAGTCTTAAAATAAGTTTGAAACGTACATTTGTTAAAGATTTCCTAAAATATGGTTCATGCCAAATCATGGTTGTGAACAACTCAATTAAAGGTTTTCAATAACCATTTATAGAACTCAATACTTTAAACACAAGAACTTCAATGATACTACTCATTTCAAGATTACTCAACTCAGAGGGTTCATGCATAATTATGGGCATGAACAACTCAACTAAAGGAATCAAAGATACCTCTAATCTCAAGACTAATCGACTCATAGGATTCATGCGAAATTATGGTCATGAACTACTCAACTCAAGGACTTTATAGGTAACATGTAATAGTCCCATGATTACGAATATAATCTTAAATGGGTTAGGAACTTGATACTCAATACTTAGAACTGGAAGATAATACTCCCCTCAAAGATGCTTAATTTATGAAGTTCATGCGGAATTTATGGGCATGAACGACTCGACTCGAAGGTCTACATGACAATATGGAACTCGTGTATATGAATCTTTTCATTATCATACATATTCCTTAAATCTTAACTCAAAATCGATAGTTGATCTCAAAGGATTCACAATTAAACTCATAGACTTTTTTGAACAATACTCTTATCTCTCTCTTGACTGTGAATTATTAATTCGAGAGTTATGGTTCATGATATGAAGGATCTCGTTATGATAAAGTAGACTCATGAATACATTCTCCTCATTCTCATGCTCACTTTCTCGAGTCTTGAAACAAGTTACTAGATGTTGTAGAAGACTACTCAAAATGACTCAAGGGTCTTTCTTAGAATGTTCAAAGGAATTCTCAAGACTTAACTCTTAACTCTACCTTCAATTTGAATTATAAATTCAAGGTTATGATTCATGTTATGAATTATGTCTAGGTGTTTAGAATCCATAGGGCTTGAAGGTACCCGTTTAAAGGACTCAAACGGGTGAAACGATGGTGAATGGGTGGGGGCAAGCGACCCTGGCGCACTGAGTTGCGCGGGGTGCCAGTAATCTATGTATGGAGAAGTGGTTGGGGTGCTCTGGCTAGCATGGGGCGCCAGGCCCCAACCGAGAAAACCCCGACAATTTTCTTTGCTCGCTTTCTCACCCTAACTCACCTAGAATCGAACGATTTCTTCCCCAATCACTTGGATTCGATTACTTAACATAAGTACACTCTAATATAGTAAACAAATCTTTTAAATCACTAAACTTTATCTCAAGAAATCATCAAAACCCCAACAAATAGATTTAGAATGAACTTCAAGAACACTGAACAAGAACTTAAATCTTTCAATCTTTATGGATGAACTCGAATATGAAAATTATGTTTGGCGTGTGGGTGGACGAACCCAACACTATAGAAACTTACATGCCTCTTAGGGATCAAATCCTTGGCGAAAATCCGCAACGAAACTCAAGTGTCTCGACGAATGCCTTGATCCTTTCCTCTTTTCTCCTCTTTTCTCTTCTTTTCTCTTTTTGAACTCTCAACTAAAATCCTAGGCGTATATTAGGATTATAAAACTGAACCTAATTTGATTAAACCCCTAAAACCTTACTAAAAATGAATTAAATTTGATTGGGTAAGGAAAAGACCAAAATACCCCTTACTATTTTCAGATTACATTCCTTAACTGGACAACCTGACTTCAAAAGGGCATATCACACTCATCCGAACTTGAAACTTAGCAAACTTGTTGGCGTTGAAAAGATAATTCAAAGACCATTCATTTCATATCTTATGGAGCACCTAAATTATTCTGTACTGATAGTTATGGTCGTTTGAAGTTTACCCAAAACATGGAAGAACTTAGGAATGACTTAAATGAATTCTCTTGAATTCTTCTTGGAACTCAAGTGCTACATCTAGTGACCTTAAAACTCAAGAAATTTAAAATTCATCGGTAAAATCCTACTCATTACAAATGATGGTTCGAGTCTTAGTTCAAAAATTTTCTGGGGTGATTCAAGAGTCAAGTGTACTAGTGTGTTTAAAAAGTAATTCGGGAATGGTATGGTAGGAGGTGATATAGGTGGAGGAATGAACGGTCTTATTGCATGTTTACTACTTTTAGATTTGTTATATTATGCGGTGGGCATCAGATTGACCGATGATGCCTACCAGTATATGTGGTTTGTACTGATACTACTCTTGCTATACCTTTTTGGCATAGTTTGGTTGCAGGGTCAGTGTTGTTTCCTAGGTGAAAACAAAGACAATCTCCAGTAGCTTCTATTTTCCTTCCATGTGATGGGAGCTGCGTCATTTTTTATTATGTTATATCTTGTAATCTTAGAAGCTCTTGTACCTTTTTAGACTAGATCCCTGGGGGTGTTAATTATTTTACAAGTCTTAACTCGAACTGTTGAAAAACTCTTCATTTAATGGAAATCTCATGAATTTTATGTTATCTTCAGTTGTCTTAATGTTCCGCATATCTTAACCGTTTGCAAATTGAGGGTTCTCCTGCTTAGGTGTTAGAGTAGGTGCCCGCACGGATCGGTGGGTTCGGTCGTGAGATCATTGGTGAAAACTATTTCAGAAAAGGACTCAAAAACAATTCATAATATCCATTTTAGTTTAGAACTTGAGTTCTTGAAAAATCTTACTATGTACTAATCCAAATCCTAAATTTTGATGTTAGAATTCATAAATAATCAAAGGAAAGTGAAGTTTTAGGATCATAAAAGCTTACCCAAATAATTTAGCATAATAAATCCTTTCAAGAATCACCACGAAGGTTTTCCCAAGCTCAAAAATGAAAAATGGGGCTTAAACCCTAAAAATGGCAAGTCAAAAACCCTCTTCTGATGTCGTAAAAGTGTCTTTGGGCTGCAAAAGTGAACCCCGCAAAAAGGAGCCTCTCACAAAAGCGAAGCCCCCTTCGATTTTGTGAAACTCTCTTAAGAGAAGAGGCTCTCACTTTTGCAAAGGTCGCTTAAGCGATTGGCCATCAAAAAAGCGAGGCTTACGGACACCAGCAAACTCAACAAACCCTTAAAACGTCGAAAGGACCTTGGGGATTTGGTTGAAACTCCGTATGCAAAAATCACATATGCAAATAGATTATACAAGTCGTTGTGGACTCCATTGAACCGTCAAAACACAAATTCAAGGTTGCTTTGACGCAAAATCTATGAAATTCACAAGAAACTAAACTCGGTGCCTAAAAAGATTAAAACAAGCTTGGTACATGTCAAAAATCAACAAAAACCTCACCTAGGTCTAAAGTCATCTCCTGAATCCAACGGAACTCAATCCGAGGATCCAAACCCCGAATATAGATCAAAGTCAATCCAAAGACTAAGTTTCCATAATGTCACAACTTAGGACCTCAAATCCTCAAAAAGACTTCAAACCTGAAACTGACAAGACTCACTAATCAAATTTCACATTCCGGAATTGATGGAATCGATGAAATTCTACTATGACACTCGAGTGTCTAAAAGACAGCGAAAAACCATTTTCTGAACAATATTAGCATTCCAAACTCAAAACTTATAAAATTCTCAACTTTAAACATCAAAGTGCAAACCCAACTTTCAAAACATAACCATAAAAGACTCGGAGTCGATATCGATAGGGTAAAATGTTAATTTCACTAAACCTTTTCAAAAAGGACCAACCGGGTCATTACATAAGACCGGCTTGATAAGGGACCGATAGACAGTCCACCGATTCACCATCTCGGTTAATTTTAAAAAAAAATGCAGTTGTTGACTGTTGGGTCACTTTTTGAAAAGTGGCCCAAAGTTTTCTTTGTTTTAGAAAATAATAAGTTAATACTTCACATTTTTATCTATAAATAGTTGTTACGTCTAATTATTTTTTTCTGCAACGATTTTCTAATTCTCTCTTAAAGTGATAGCAATATTATATTATATTTTGTAATTAACAATATCAAGTGAAAGTTTTCAACTTTCAACTTTCAAGGAGAAAGTGGTCTAAAACCCCCTCAATCTATACCCGAAATCCCAACCACACACTCCAACTTTATGGGTGTCCTACCCCCCTAAAAATTTTAAAAGTGAAATACCCCCTTAAAAAGTCATACCCAGATTTATGTTAAGTAGTGATATACACTTGCCTACCACATAATATTATATTATTTTTTAATAAAAGAGTTATTATTCTATGTCTTTATTTTATATTTTCCGTTCTCTTTTTCTCTTTTGTTTTAAATCCTCTTTTGACTTTTCTTTGCATTAACTTTTTGTCCATTGATATGAAACCCAAAAGCACATTACCTTCTTCTTTCTTTCTTTATTCTTCTTTCTATTCTTTCTATATTTTGTTTTTCATAATTTTAGTGAAGTTTCATTCAATTGGTAATGATAACATTGTTGAATAGAATTTGAGGCTGTCAATCGGAGAATAAGAAGATGGCATTTTTTATAAGTTTGTGTGGTCAGTTTATTTTCGGAAAGTGGGTGTCATATTGGAGTTGTAGAAGTGAATTCAATAACAACAGGTAATATGACAGTCAAATGGTTTTTATATCTGAAAAAAGAAGGAGGAAATGGTAACATGGCAGCGGCAAAATTGGTAGTGTGAGAATGAAAAATTGAAGTTTATGATTAAAACAAGGGGAGTAATTTCCTCGGAAAAAAAGAGAGAGGAAAGAGATAGCATTAGTGATAGCTGAAAAGTGAAGTAACTTCATGGCATTTTCTGGTAACTTAAATTTGGTGAAGTGTTGGAGAGAAAAAGAAAGATGGCAAAGAAAAAAAAAAGAAGATAAATAGAAGTAAAAGATGACATAATTTTTTTAAAAAATCAAAATCTTAATATGAAAAAGGGAAATTACCTGCAAAGTTAAAGTTTTAATTAAAAAAATATGTCTCTCACTCTCTTTGAGAGGGTGAATACACTTTCTCTGCCACCTCAACATATAGGGTGATATTAATTCCATTTTAAAATAGTTCAAGGGGGTAATAGGATCCCTGTGAAGTATAGGTGTGTAGTTGGGAATCCAGCTATAGGTTGGGGGGCCTTTGGCCATTTTCTCAACTTTCAAGTGTTAAACATTTCATCAATTTTACGATTATTTCTTTATCTCCATCAATTTGGTATATTTGTTCATTCTCTTACTTTTATATAGTATTTTAATTTTTAAGTATTTAATTATATTATTTTTGTGTTTATAATTTTTATTATTTTAATTTTCATTATGGCTAGGATAAAAAAAGTAGGCCAAGGCGTTAAAAATTTGTGTCTAGGGGTAGTAAGAAATAAATGGTTGCAGTAAATGTAGTACAAGTAAATTTTATTTTTGTATGCCTAAAGCACAATCCATAGAAATTGGAGAAATAGGTGTAGTGCACATGATATGAATGAATTTGAGCTACTAGAAACTTACGGTATAGAAGAACAAAATAAAGTCGAAGTAGAACAAATAATAATGGTGATAATACACCAACTATTCCTGCTATTATTATTGGTAATGCTTAATCTAGAACTTCTAATCTTCCACCGTGACTTGTAAAAGAATGAAAATAAACAAGTTTAGTATGACATTATTTTAATCAAATACAAGGAACAACTAAAGTTGAATGTAGTGTTTATTTGAATATTGTACACTCTATTTGATTAAGTAATTCAAAAACCATAGTGATGTGAATGATTAAATGGAAGTTAACAAAGGTATTTTAGAATACCTTATTCGTTTTCATCACTTGACCCTTTATTAATATGAGTCTCGAACCCTAGTTGACCTAATAGACAAGTTTTAAATGTTCACTCTAACACTAAGCTCAAGGAAGACTCGTGATAAATCTCTTAACATTTATTATTAAAATGTGTTATAGAAAATAGATGAAGAAAATTTTTAGCACGTACATAACATTGACTAAGGTTGCAACAAATATAAATAAATAAAAAGATTGAAAGTTCAATTATGTGTATTAATCTTTTACCAAATAATATATATATAGAAAACAACAATATAATTTTCTAAAATATTTTACATAATTATAGTTATGTTTAGTAATGATACTAGATATTGTCCAAAAAATGAATATTTAATATGGGCTAGAAATTTCCATAAATTTACATACTTTTACACTAATATTAGTTGACATTGATCATTACTTCTTACATGTTTTAATTAATGTGGGGCGGATTTGTAACACCCTAAAAAATTCTAAGCTAAGTCCCGAATCATTCTTTAATTACATGTAAAGTCGTATCGAGTAATTCTTAAATGCTCATATGTGTAGAGGTTAATTACTTGGTGCTGGAATGGATTTGGATATGAATTAAGGTCACAAGAACCTCCTATCAAATTGAAGGTCTTTGAGTATTCTTTCCAACGCCACCAAGTTTTCCTCATTTCATATTTGGAGTAAAAGGTTTTGATTGTTTTACTAGAGAATGTCACATTAGAGTTGCCTGAAGTCAATGTCGTGCCCCGTTTCTCACAAAGAACAGGTTTAGCAACGATGTGACAACCTTTTAAGGTTTGGTTAAAAGAAGAGTCGCCATCTAACAAATTAAAGGCGCATCAGGACACTATTCTAACTTAACTAATTTAACCTAAAGATCAACAAAACCAAGATTCGGGAATGGGTTCAAATTACCGAGTTATAATTCTGGAAACTGCCCTGATTGTTCAAGTATTTGGCTTCCTCATCAAAATCAGCATCATGTTTGTCGTACCTGTTAGCAGCCCCAACAACATTTACCTTTTCTGGTCCCAACATAATATGCTTCGTGAGAATGTCCATATGCGTCCTCATATGTACCATGTCTTGGTACCTCTCTTCTTCTCTCCTCTTTTGCTCTACTGAGAGTTCAAAAGTGAACCCAAGCCCTCCTACCCCTGCATCTCTAGTATGCCAAGCCATGTTATTCTTCGAGACCTCATCCATGATTGCCATAATATCAGGGAATGGCTTCTTCATGAAGGATCTGCCACATACTGCATCAACAACACATTTTGTCACAAAGTTTAGTGACTTGTGAAGTACCTGTTTCAAATGCCTTCCGGTGAGGCCATGGTTTGGGAACTTCTTCAGCTTCTAACTGAATCTCCACCAAGTGCCATGCATTGCTTCACCTAGTAGTTTCTTATGGGCACCTATCTCATTGTAACACTCCGGAAATTAGTAGGCTAAACTAGAGCTTAACGTGAGGGTTAGAGTCATGTATGTAACTTCCCATACATACAAGGTACACAAATATCAAATAGAAGGTAATTTTTATAACTACACTTCTAATGGGGACAAAGACGATATCAAGCAAGGGATATACGGGAATTGGGAAAACTTGGGATTCAATTAGCACTCAACGACCCATTGCAATTCAATTCAAGATCATTCACTCACTAATAGGTAGGATAGGTCATCTTCAATTATGATAATGATCTTTTGATGTCAAAGCGTTTTATTGTGTTATCTCCTTTCAGTCTCAATCACACAATATGAAACAACCCACTACCTTAACTAGACCTCTCTTTAAAGGAAGTCTTGCACCCAACAATGAAACCCTAAACTTTCATCTTTCGGTCTCAAATTCAAGATTCAAAGTCAAAATGTGATTATCAATCTAATTCTTCACGGAAATCACTTTCGAGCATCAATCGGAGACCGGAAGCTAAGATTGAGCGTGCACTCTCAACCCATAAATTCAAACATGAAAACTAGATCAAACCTATTTTATGAAATCAAACATGGAAACAAGGAACTACAAAAGCAATAGAGAAATTAATCGAACACCCAAATAACTTTGTCTATTTCAAACACAAAAGCATCAATTTCATACAAGTCATTACACCCACATTTCTAGCAATTAAGAAAAAGGAAATGAATAAAGGTAAAATATATTACTAAAATAGAACACAATATTCAAATCCACAACTCAAATGCGAGGCATCTTGCTATTAATGTCTCAACCCTTAGATCAAGTACACTAAGAGATCTACTTTTTGAATGTGTTTTTCGCTCTACAATGTTCTCTCTCTAAAAATTATTGGATTCGTCAATAATTCCAATCCCTAACCCTATTTTCTAAATTTTGGGTCCAAAGCTTGAGAATTTCTCATTATGCCCATGTCTGAAAAAGCAAGCTTCGCAAAAGCGGTAGGAGGTTCGCAAAAGCGACCTTCGCAAAAGCGAACTGAAGTTCGCTTAAGTGACCTCCGCCTTTTTGGTCCAGTTCGCAAAAGTGAATCCCGTGTCCTCACTTAAGAGGACAGTTGAATTCGTTGACTGGTTCGCTTAAGCAACTAGTGCTCCATAAGTGCGATACTTGGAACTTGTTTTTATGTTTGATTTTTCTCTTTTTCAACTTCGATTCCACTTTTGATCAACATTTTCTTTCCTAACATCGAAACACCTGTAATATTACAATTCAGAGTATAATTAGTCTTTTTCCCTACTTTGAGTGCCACAAAATCATATGGGAAGAGCTCTAAATGAGTGCAAATCCACCACTCATCATGGCCTGATTCTTTTTTCTAAATGTCTTAAATAATGATACAAACCTTCTCGTTCAATCAAAAACTCAATTTTGTGCTTCTTTTTCCAGTCAAATATCATTTCTTTCTGGTAAATAATTATTTCATATATCGCGATAAAAGTTCAAATTTGGCTTAGCAAAAATGCTTTGAACTTTTCAGACCAGTGCTATAATTCATGCTCAAAATTTTAAAAGTATTGAAATAATTTTTTCTATCTTTAAAACTAATAACGAACCTTTTAGTAGACAAAATTGTTGAAACAACGCCAAAGCATCCTAAAAGCTTAGAAACTCACTCAAAACTCATCCGGAACCTCCCGAAAACAAACCAAATATGCCTATAGGTTATGAAAGATATTTTGGACTCAATAAAATCATAAAAACACCCAAACAAGGTTACCTTAACCCGATGTTGTCCAAAGTCAACTTTAACTTAAGAATCTCCAAATTTCCAAATAAAGACAGGAAACTCATCCAAAAGCTTCGGAAACTGCATAAAACCTTCAAATAGACCAAATGTTACCATTTGAACCTAGTGGAATCATCAAAACTCGAAAATAACTTTTCTAACCTTAAACGCTGACTAAAGTCAAAATTTTACCTTAACTTTCCCCGTATCTCGTCTAATGGATCAAAATCTAACCAAAAACCTTGATACCCAAACCAACAGTTTGTCTAGATCAAAAACCGTATTCCGGAGCTAATAGAACTATTGGAATTCCATTCCGAGCTTGCTATGATCAAATGTTGACTTTGGCAACTATCTTATGCTTTCAACTTTCGAAACACAAAAAATTCTTCCAAAGCTCATCAGAATACCTCAAGACCTGAGCCAATAATCCTACTAACACAAAAGTCACGTCTCGAAGGTGATGGAACTGAAAAAATTCCATTCCGGGACTCGTAGTTCTGGTTGTTACCAAAAATCACTTTTAACAACTTTAACTCTCCAAAACTCTAAAACTTCCAAAAAATATCACAACTTTACAATCAAATTTCAAAATAAACCTCCCAACCTGATCAAATAAGACTCAGGGCAACTATCGGGAGGGATAAAATGTTAATATTCTTAAAATTTCCAAAAATGACCTTATGGATAATTATAGTATACATTATAAGTATATATATAATATAGTAAAAGTACTATATTATAATAGAATAATAGATAGTATAGTTAGTATACATTCCAAGTATACATTATAAGTGTATATATATATATAAGTATTCTATTATATAGATGGCATAATAAATAAATATGTCATTTAACTTGCTCTCATTCTACATTTATGCCATCCAACTTTGAGATTGCACAAGTAGACACTTAAACTTGTATAAAATTGAACAAATAGACACACACGTCCTACTTGGGATCCTACACGGAAATTTTTGTCCTACTTGGTGCACACCAAAGTTGGAGGGCCTAAATGTGAAATGAGGCCAAGTTAAAGGGCACATTTATATATTATGCCTATATATATAGTATATTTTGTGTGCATTTAGTAGACATTATATATATATATAAAGACAAAAAAATCTCAGCCCGTTAAGCCTACTGGGTCAAACCCTACCACGGTTTGATTAGCCTAGTATAGTAGGCTGACGGGTTGTGGGTTGGGCCAGAAGGGCCTTGGTTACTATTAAGCCCAGAGTGGACCGTCCCATTAGTGGATGGCCCAGCCCAGCCGAGCTCACTGGTCCTGTGTTTTTTTTTAATGGGCTAGTCTGACCCGACCCAGCCCATTTAAAAGCTTTAAATAGAAATAACATCTAACAAATGAAATTTAGTTATTCTTCTTATCATGTTCATATGACACCTAAGAATTTTGAGTTCACAACCAAGTCACAAAATTAGGATCAATATTCATCATTTTGAATATTAACTTAATTGGGGTCACGTGTCGTAAACTAGTATCATAAAAGCAATAGGTTTTAGATGAATTTTTTTTTTCAAATAAAATCAAGTTTGAGACTTTTGAAGAGAGAATTCAAGAATGTAACTATTTTAGAAACTACAAAATGAAATTTGAGGCATTTTCATAGTTTTGTTGCAACATTACTTCCTTCAACACTAATAATGTTTTTAATTTGAAATGATGTATGCAATTTCAAACATCGATTGACTAAATTATACAAAATACTGGTATAAAATTAGGAGATTTAACATCTATATAAAAAATCATATAAAATTTACTTGCATCACAAAAAAGGCATCTTTCAACTTTTTACTTTCCCTCCCCATATTCATAACACATATATTTTAAAAGTATTAATCAAAAATATTTTAATTAAAAGAATCAACAACAATCATAGATCAAATACATGAGTATAAGAACATGATTAGAGGATGAAAGGGAAAGTACGGTGAAAAAAATATAAAATATAAAATATCAGGATGTATATAATTAAATATTTAAACAAAGGAAAATTTTAAATATTGGTTAGGAATATTGAAATATAAATTTTGACAGTATTTGAATATGCTTAAAAATATTCAATTTAATGGTTAATTTAAAAAACACAAATATTTTTTAAATCTTAAATGGTGATGTATCTATGATTGAAGAAGTTACATCGCTTGTCGAAGCACATTTTCTTTTTTGGATAAACCATATTTAGTTAAGAAATTATGTTGCTTTAAATTATATTTGAAACAAAATTTTTCTTAAATTTGTTTTTGTTAATGTCCGATACTTATCAACGTGTCACTCGATTCACATTATATACATTTCTCTATTAGTTTTGAGACAAGTCAATTTGAAATAATTGCACAACACACTTATCAAACTGATGTGTTTACAATAGTGTTAAATTTTAAATATCTATTTTATTCATTTTAAGAAAAATACTCAACATGAAGAGAAATTATTTGCAGATGTCTTCCTAAATTTTTATCAAATGAATATGTGCATTTATTACTCTGATGAAATAATCTCCTTTTATGGTTAATAAGATAAATATTAATCATATTGGGATCCATACATATATATATATATATATATATATATTTGATTCTTTCTAACTAATGTCTATCTCTTTACACGAGAGGGGAAGAAAGAACTTCAATTTAATTGAGTTTATGTCATGTTTAGTTAAACTAGTTTAAATGTAATGATCCATCCTCTCATTTTAAAAAATACCCACGGTAAAATTCCTGAGTCTAAAATTGGGTCTATCTAGTCGAGTAAAGCTGGGATCAACCCGCCTTGGTAGAAAAAATATTTCTCTTACATAGGATTATCTAGGAAAGGACTGTGTTGGACCACTATAGCATTCCCTTGGATGCTATAGCTCAACCACTCTAGTGGTTCCTTGGCCATCATAGCTACACCACACAATAATTTTTACTCCTATTTTTAGTCCATGTTTGAAAAGAGTTTCCTCTTCCTAAAAATGTCCTAGGGTTATGTTTAAGAAAAAAAAAAGGCTTTATAACATAGAGATAAGGCTCTCAATACGCGCATTTCCAAACCTTATATCTCCAATAAGGGTTAAGAGACAAGATTATATTCAATAACCAAAGATTCAATCACTAGGTAGCAACAAATTCCTTTCTGGACAATAACATCTTAAGAACTCACAATACAGATAAAACTGAATTAAGAACCACCTTAATAAGATCCTAAAAATAGGTATTGATAGTTTTGAAAATTACATAATAAAATTTTGAAAAATTAGTCTCACGACCTAAAAATGGAAGAGATTGCACTCGTCTATCCCACTATGACAAGTCAGCCTCAAACCCAAAAAATGCAAAAAAATGTAGAAAGGAAGATGGGATAAATAAAGTAGCAAAAACCTTAGTCATTCTAATATAACATAAAGCCTTGTTGTCACGTGTTCAATCAACTAATGTATTAAGACAGAATTGAAAGATAATTATAAGTTTCAATAGTCTTTATTTCTCAAATAGAAAAAAGCAGAAACATAAAGGAAGAAGAGGGCCCACCAGGATGACAATCAACTACCTCTCAAAATCCTTGTTGAGCCATGGAGAATGGTGAAGAAGAACAAAAATCACATGGAACTAGGCTCGGAACCTACATAAGTGAAGAAGCAAGGAGTGAGTACCGAACAACATGGTACTCAACAAGCAACCTACTAAATAAATCAAAATTGTTCTAGAATACGAGTACTCCATTCATCCAAACCGAAACTCCTCAAACTACAACATGCATAAATCTATCCAACCTAACAATTTTACAATGCACAATTCTCTAGGCTTAACAATCACAGTCCAACAATCACAGTTCAACAACTAATAAGTTTCAAGTATGCCAATCACAAGTACCAAGTAGGTCATTCTAAAGTATCAAGTAGATCTATCACAAGTGTCCAGTAGATTAAACTCTTGCCGAAACCATTTCTCTTCGGCACAATATCACTAGTTGGAATCATTTTTCTTTTGCCTTGATATTATATCATTAGCTGGAACCATTTCACTTTGTTTTTTATCATATAACTTGCCAGAACCATCTCCTTCGATATAATATCAGTAGTCGAAAACAGTTCCCTAGGGCTTTATATCATATTACTAGCCGAAACCATTTCCCTTCGACTTTATATCATATCTCTTGCCAGAATCATCTACCGTCGTCATGATCATCACATATCTCATCACGGTATAAATAAATCAATGCAAATAAGAAATTTCACACCATAAGGAAGAGACAACAAATCAAACAATCCAAGTCCATAATAATGCTATCAAAGCATTTTATTAATCAACACATTTAGGGTCCACAAAAAGGCAATTCATCAAAGAATTATGATCAACACATTGCCTCTTTCATTAATCCCACTTTTATTCATAATGATAAATCAAGTGAAATAATTGAACACATCACATCATTCCTATTACTCCCCACCAGACACAGTGAAGGGAAATAAAAGATTTTACTAGTTTTACAAGGTTTAGAAATCACTTGCCTCAATTAAATTAAAAGTTAATCCAAGACTTGATCTTTTCCTTTTCGAACAATGTGCAAAGACATACAATATTATTTAATCAAGTAATCAAAATAAGATTCCAGAACTAATAATAAAACCCAAATCATTCACTTTGGGAAAGGGGTCAAATCAACTGAAGAACCCAATTCCAAAAATGAGGTTTGAATCCAAAAATAATTACTTGAATATGTTTCCCAAGACATTTGAAACTTAATTGTGAAAACCATTTCGAAAAAGGAGTGAAAATCAGTGCACAATAACCATTTTAGCTTAGAACTCAAGTTCTTGAGAAACCTTGTCATTTGCCAATAAAAAAACCAACTGTCACCCAAGCTTACACCTTAAACGTGGCCGACACTTGAGAACCATTCATGATCCACAAGAGAACCGTTGGCCTAGTTGGCTACTTAGCTAAAGACTAACTCAAGCAGAGCTAAGCTTTTAAAAACAATTTAACTATTTAATCTCAAAGTACTCAACTATCTCAAAATATTCTGAAAACAATAATAACTAAAAAACAGTTTAACAAAGGAATACTGGAAACATACTCAAAACTAAATATCTATGAAGCCTCTATTGTTCAAGAAGGATGTCTTGACAAGACCGACAACACGTCAAGAAAATAACTGAAAGATAAAAGTTGAGTCCTCTAGAATGCAAAGAGGCTCACCAAATGCTAACTGGGAGTGCAAACTGATCTTAACAAAGTGTGTGTTGATGATTTGAACACATGTATTTGCATCATAACTAGATGCAAATCAAATGACATTAACACATTGAATGTACGAGTACATAATATAGTTGAAGCGAAATTATTGAATGAAAGGATTGTAATAGATATAAATATATACTAATTTGAATTTAAAGAAATGAATGAGTGAAATCATTTGAACTTTTCGAATACTTACTCATCATTGAACTCAACATATTAAGTGATATGATAAACTACACTTTTAACTCTATTTGGGATATTCTCTAACCAACAACCATCACTATAAGCAACGTGAGGATACAACGTCTTGCCCATGCTACAAAAATTGTCCGATATCTTGTCGGGATATAGAACATCTCAACTAAGTGGATTCACTAAAGCTCTGCTCGAAAGAAATATTAATGAGTCATCTAAAAAGTCTGATGCATTACCCATGTCAGCTACATCGTTTATGAGGAATATGAGTTGTCTGAAATCATCCCCATATCAGTGCTCAATAGTACTCCCAATAAATATATACTCATGCTCAAATGTATAATGTATACAATTCTCAATTTGAGGTAATTGTTCAGATATCCTCTTAAAAGAGTGTACTGCTATGGAATATCTCTAAACTCATTAACTCGTTAATATATCAAAATTTCTCTTTTCCCAATTTTTAAAAACTGATACATTTGGGAATACTTAGTTCCCTTATGTCACGCCCTGAGCCTACACCCCGGACATGGCTAGCACTCGAGAACCATTATTGGCCCAAAGCGAACCCTCATCCTGGTTAACTACAAGCGGAATACTAACTCAAGCAAACAAAAGATTAAAAAATTGAATTAAATTCAAATACTCAACTTTAAAATAATTTGAACAATTAATACTCAATAGATAAACTTAGAGTTTGTAAAAAATCAACTGAAAGAATACACATACTGAAAACTACTCAACTATGTCTATCTGTGAAGCCTCTACTATTATAGAAGGATATCGGGACAAGACCCACGACATCTCAAAACTACTAACTGTAAGACAAAGGTGAAGTCCTCCAGAATATATGAAGGCTCACCAAAGCTGACTGGAACTGCAAGTGGTATCAACGAAGCTCCTGTTGATGACCCTAGCTACCTGTATCTGAATCAGGAAATGATGTAGGCAAAATGGCGTCAGTACATGGAATGTACGAGGATGTAAGGGGAATTCTAAAGCATAAACATAAGCATGAACTGATGGAAAAGAAACATACTTACCTCTTCTCAACTCACTCAACTCAATTCAACTCAATGGAACATAGTTCAACTCAACTCAAAGAAAATAGGGCTCAACCCAATAACAAGATATTCAACTCAGTGAAACCTAGTCCAACTCAACTAAGAGAAATAAGTCTCAACTCAATAATAAGATACTCAACTCTGTGAAACATAGTTCAACTAAACTCAGAGAAATAAGGCTCAACTCAATAATAAGTTACTCAACTCTAGATATAAAGAAATAATAAAAGATGCAATCTATGAAAAACTTTTAAAATAGTAGATAGTAATTCAATGTATTGAAGAATACAATAATAACTCAATTTGTATGTAAAAATACAAAATAACTTTGTGGGAGATTCTCTAATCGACAACCATCACTATGAGCTATATGATGATACAACGTCTAGCCCACACTGCCAGAACTGTCTTATACTTTGCCAGGGTATAAAACCTACTACTAAGTGGATCTACTAGTCTATTCTAAAACGAAATAAGGAATCATGTAAAAAGTATGACCCTTTCTATCCACGTTTGCTACATGGTTTATAGGGGTTGTGAATTATTAGAACTCTTCCCCACATCTGTGCTCAATACTACTCCCAAAATATACTAGCTCATATGTTTTTAAAGAAATAAGTATTTCTATAGTTTGAGATTATTTCTCAAAAATCTTTCTCTTAAAAGAGATGGTACTCAGAACTGTTCATGAAAACTCTCTCAGAAATAAGTGTTTCCTCTCTACCTAAATGTAAAAACATTTACTCTTGGGAATACTTAGTTCCCATATATCATTTTAAAGAAAATGAACTCAACTTTACTCTTCCTCAAACTCATATGCTCAAGTCTTAAAACAAATTAAAAAAGGTTTGCAAAAGACTTCTTAAAATAAGGTTCATGCCAAATTATGGACGTGAACGACTCAATTGCAGGTTTTCAATGTGGAATTTATGGGCCTGAACGACTCGACTCAAGGATCTCAATGATAAAGTAGACTCATGAATACATTTTCCTCATTCTAATACTCACTTACTTGATTCTTAAAACAATTCATAATTAATTGTAGAAGACTCCTCGAAAAGATTCAAAGAGACTTTCTCTAACAACTCTGAGGAACTCTCAAGACTTAACTCTTAACTCTAACTTGAATTTGAATTATGGATTCAAGGTTATAATTCATGTTATAATTGATTTCTAGATGTTTAAAATTAGTTTAGAGTGTTTAGAATCGATAGGGCTTGAAGGTACCCTTTTAAAGGACTCAGATGGACAAAACGAATGAGAAGGGATAGGGGCAGGCGACCCTCGCGCACTGAGTGGGGAAACGCGCCAGCCCATGAACTACAAACACTCTCTGCTGGTGCAACGGTGGGGCGGCGCACCAGCCCATTCCTAGAAAACCCCGACGAATTTCTTTGGTCATTTTCTCACCCTAGTTCGCCTAGATTTAAATGGTTTCTTCCCAATTCACTTAAATTCGAGTACCCAACATTAGTATACGATAATCCACACAAAAATTCCCTCAAAATATTCAAACTTATCTCAAGAACTCGTGAAACCCTTCCTAATTCAAGAATGACGCTTTCAAGAAGCTAATCAAGAACTCTAATACTCCAACTTTGACAAACAAAATTTTGCTAAAAATAACATGATTGACGTGTGGGTGAATGAACCTAACACTATGAGAACTCACATACCTCTTAGGGATCAAATCCTTAGTGAAACCACCTTCGATCCGTAAGAAATTTCGACGAACGCCTTGAACCTTCCCTCTTTTCTCCTTTTTTCTCTTCTTTTCTCTTCTTGAACTCTCTTATAAAACCCTAAGCGTATTTGGATTTATGAAACTGACCCAAATTAGATTTGAACTCTCTTATACCCTTCATATTTTTGGGTAACTTTCTTTAACTGGACAACCTGACTTCAAATGGGCATATCTCCCTCATACGAGCTCAAAATTTAGCAAATCAGCGTCGTTGGAAAGAGGACTCAGAGATCTTTCATGAGATATTTTATGGGTCTCCTAACTCATTATGTGTTAAAAGTTATGGTCGTTTGAAATTGACCCAAAACTTAGAAAACCTAGGAATGATTTGAATGAACTCTCTTTAGTTCTTTTTGGAACTCAAGGTGCTACATCTAGTGATCTGACCTTAACACTTAAGAAATTTTAAATTCCTTGGTAAAACCCTACCCAAAATGAAGGATGGTTCAAGTCTTAGCTCATTAATTTTATGGGGTGTTACAATAACTCCCCTTTTGGATCATTCATCCTCGAATGACGGCTGGACTAGGTATGGAACGGGGTTACTCTTATCATCCCTGCCACACCAACTAGAATTTTCCCGCATTACTATTCAAAACCAACTAAGGGCTCTCATTTAGCTATTTCTCATAGCAAAACCTCATCCTCTTCTTCTTATTACTCATTTATAACCTTAGATAGAATTATCACACCATCATTATCACGATAGGATCATTAACCTTCTCTTTCTAACATCACTCCATTACTAAATGGACCTCTGAAAAGATATCTCCTATACTCTTTGGAACTCATTACTATCTTACTCTCAAACACTTGACTTGATTTCTCATTTTGTCATCTCCCCCTTAGATCTAAAGCTGACACTTGAAAACTATGGACCTATTCCATCATTGACAAGTCAATTATGTTATCTTGTCACACCTCTTAATGTTCTTGTTACTCTTGTGACTTAGCCACACTTCACTGCCCTTATCTAAACGTTAGGATCTCTCACTTGTACTACTCATATTCATTGGAGCAAACATTTCAATTTCTCACCTACTCTTATGTCAAGTTTACCTGATCAAATCTTAAGACTAACATCGTCACCCTCATGTTGTCATTCTTTTGATCATGACACTCATCACAAATTCAAGCTTAATGTTTGTTACTAAACCCGAATATCAATAATATTGCTCGCCTACTATACCAACTTACAACTACTAGATACAAATTTAATAGTCGCTCTCCCACTAAATTCATGACAAGTAGTCAATCCTTACCTCTCAGTCTTCATACTTACAACTTACTGTCACACTTCACTTCACAACTGAAGTAATATTCACTCATTCACTATACATCAATGCCTAATTAGTTCTATAACACTTTGAATATTATGGGCTCTCCCTCAAAATCATAAGCCTAGCTTAGATCTATCAACTCATGTATACTCCTGCTCTTCTATTCAAGACTTACACTTGGGCATTACCTATACAATGACACTTCATCACAAACTCCTTTCTAGCTACAACACACTATACCTCCTATGATGAAATCTTCATAACTCATCACTTCTTAGTCTACCCATAAGGGAAAACTCTTCATTAGTAACTTACTAGGTGCATGACAATAGTAACATAGCTTGCCTCATCCCTATCTTTCTTTCATAGATTACTGAACCTCTGCATACTTTTCTCTTGACTTAAGGGCACTCTTTACTACTACTACTACTCATAATCTCGTAATTGATACTATCCTTTAGGGTGAAAATACTACCCAAGATCTAAACATACTTTCTCATAAGGATCTCAGCTGAAGCAAAGTTTAGGGAAGAGTGTACAACTAGCTTTTAGCTCAAACGCATGATACATATGAACATGAGTGCCTTTCTCTGAAACTCAACACTTAACTCACTCATGGGCTTCTCTCAAGCCCCTCTGGAGTCTCATGACTTTCTCAAGATATTTTCTAAGAGTAACTCATCGATAAGGATCTGGCTTTGTCTTTTCAACAACCTTGAGTATGAGGGGTAGTCGAATGGATATGAGAAAAGTAGGAGTTAGAATAATTTTTTATGACATAGCTCTATTGTACGATTAAGAGTATGAAAGAATGGAAACTTTTCTTAAATACCTGTAGTCCTTCGTTTATAAAAGTGGGACCCTCACAACCATAACAAGACCCTACTGACAGGGCTTCATAGACACACTAGGACAATTGAACTCTGTACTCTGATACCAAGTTTTTCACGACCCGAGTCTACACCCTGGATGTGGCCGACACTCGAGAACCATTGCTGGTTCCCAAGCGAACCCTTATCCTGACTGACCATAAGCGGAAGACTAACTCAAGCATACAAAAGCTCAAAAAGCTGAATCAAATTCAAATACTCAACTTTAAAATAACCTGATAAATACTCAATAGATAAACTCAGAGTTTGTAAAAACAACTCAAAGAAGAAACATACTGAAAACTAATCAACTTTATCTATATGTGAAACCTCTACTTTTATAGAAGGATATAGGGACAAGACCCGCGACATCTCAAAACTACTAACTGTAGGATAAAGGTAAAGTCCTCCGAAATATAAGATGGCTCACCAAAGCTGACTAGAACTACAAGTGGTATCAACAAAGCTCCTATTGATAACCTTAGCTACCAATATGTGCATCATGAAATGATGCAGGCCAAATGGCGTCAGTACATGGAATGTACGAGCATGAAAGGGGAATTCTAAAGCATGAACATAAGCTTGAACGGATGGAAAAGAAACATACTTACCTCTTCTCAACTCATTCAACTCAACTCAACTCAACAAAATGTAGTTCAACTCAACTCAGAGAAAATAGGGCTCAACTCAATAATAGGATATTCAACTCACTGAAACCTAGTCCAATTCAACTGAGAAAAATAAGGCTCAACTCAATAATAAGATACTCAATTCTATGAAACATAGTTCAACTCAAGTCAGAGAAATAAGGCTCAACTCAACAATAAGATACTCAACTCTAGATACTCAACTCGGGATACTCCACCCTAGATAAAGCAACAATAAAAGATGCAATATGTGGAAAACTTTTAAAACAATAGATAACATCTAAATGTATTAAAGAATACAATAATAATTCTATTTGTATATAAAAATACAATTTAACTCTCTGGGAGATTCTCTAACCGACAACCATCACTACGGGCTACGTTATGATACAACGTCTAGCCCACGCTACCAGAACTGTCCTATACTTTGCCAGGGTATAGAACCAACTACTAAGTGGATCCACTAGTCTATGCTAAAAAGCAATAAGGAATCATCTAAAAAGTATGACCCTTTCTACCCATGTTGGCTACATGGTTTATAGGGGCTGTGAGTTATCTAAACTCTCTCCTATATCGGTGCTCAATACTACTCCCAAAATATACTAGCTCATGGGGCTGTGAGTTATCTAAACTTTATATGGTTTCAGATTATTACTCAAAAATCGTTCTCTTAAACGAGATGGTACTCAAAACTACTCATGAAAACTCTTTTGGAAATTGATGTTTCCTCTCTACTTAAATGTAAAAACATTTACTCTTGGGAATACTTAGTTCCCATACATCATTTTAAAGAAAATGAACTCAGCTCTACTCTTCCTCAAACTCATATGCTCAAGTTTTAAAACAAATTTAAGAAGGTTTGCAAAAGATTTCTTAAAATAGTATTCATGCCGAATTATGGAAGTGAACGACTCAATTCAACGTTTCCAATAACCATACATAGAAGTCAATAGTCAATATTCAAAACTCAACAACTCCAAAACTCAAGGACTCAATGATACTATTCATCTTAAGAATGCTCAACTCAGAGGGTTCATGCGGAATTATGGGCATGAACTACTCAACTCAAGGACTCAATGATACTTCTCGTCTCAAGACTTCTCGACATATAGGGGTCATGCAGAATGATGGGCATGAACAACTCAACTCAAGGACCTTCATAGGTATGATGTATTATTCCCATGATTAGGAATATAATCTCAAAAGGATTAGGAACTCAATACTCAAGTTTTAGAACTTGAAAATACTACTCCTCTCCAAGATACTCAAGATATGAAGTTCATGTAGAATTTATAGGCATGAGCGACTCGACTCAAGGATCTCAATGATAAAGCAGACTCATGAAAACATTCTCATACTCGTTTACTTGAGTATTGAAATAATTCATAAGTAATTGTAGAAGACTGCTCGAAAAGAATCAAAGGGACTTTCTTAAACAACTCTGAGGAACTCTCAAGACTTAACTCTTAAATATACCTTGAATTTGAATTATGGATTCAAGGTTATGATTCATGTTATGAATGATTTCTAGATGTTTAGAAGTAGTTTAGAGTGTTTAGAATCGATAGGGCTTGAAGGTACCCTTTTAAAAAACTCAAGCGAGAAAAACGACAGAAATGGGGTGGGGGGAGGCGACACTAACGCACTGTGTGGCGCAGGGAGACAACCCATGAACTACAAACACTCTCTGCTGGCGCAATAGTGGGGTGGCGCACCAGCCCATTCCCAGAAAACCCCAACGAATTTCTTTGTTCGTTTTCTTACCCTCGTTCACCTAGATTCGAATTGTCTCTTCCCAATTCACTTAGATTCGAGTACCCAACATTATATTACAATAATCCACACAAAAACACACTCAAAATACTCAAAATTATATCAAGAACTCATCAAATCCATCCTAATTCAAGTATGAAAACAATACTTTCAAGAAGCTAATCAAGAACTCTAATCCTCCAGCTTTGAGAATGAAATTTCGCTGAAAATAACATGATTGAGGTGTGGGTGAACGAACCCAACACTATAAGAACTCACATACCTCTTTGGGATCAAACCCTTGGCGAAACAACCTTCGATCCGCAAGAAATTTCTACGAACGCCTTGAACCTTCCCTCTTTTCTCCTCTTTTTTCCTCTTTTCTCTTCATGAACTCTCTTATAAAACCCTAACCATATTTGGATTTATGAAAACTGACCCAAATTAGATTTGTCCCCAATATATTACTAAAATTCATTTTAAGCTGATTGGGTAAGGAAAAGACCAAAATACCCTTCATATTTTGGGTAACTTTCCTTAACTGGACAGCCTGACTTCAAATGGACATATCTCCCTCATACAAGCTTGAAATTTATCAAAGTTGACGTCATTGGAAAGATGACTCAGAGATCTTTCATTTGATATCAAATGGGTCTCCTAACTTATTTTGTGCCAAATGTTATGGTCATTTGAAGTTGACTCAAAAGTTAGAAGAACCTAGGAATGACTTGAATGAACTTCTTTAGTTATTTTTAGAACTCAAGGTGATACATCTAGTGACCTTAACTTACCACTTATGAAATTTTAAATTCCTCGATAAAGCCCCTATCCACAAAGAAGGATGGTTCGAGTCTTAGCTCAAAAAATTTCTGGGGTGTTACATATACAGACCAATAATTGTTCAAAATTAACAGTACATGGCCAAACCGGAAAAATTATCAAAACATAAACATGCCCATTCAGGTCAAATGATCATCATAAAAAAATATTTCAACAAGCTTAAAACATTCACCGACATGTTTTAGTAACCTTCAAATATTTGTAAATCTCAATTTTAAAATTAAATTTGGTGTATTATTAACCGTCATGGTTCACTTCTTACCTATTAATATATTATCTTCTCCCTTGCCTTATTTTTTTTCTTATCTGAATATTTGTGTCTTCCAATTGATAAATAAACACAAAAAATTCTATTTCTAATGCATGGGATACATTTATTTTGTCCAATATACTTCAAACATAGGAAGATTTTCTCTACTTCACCAAGGGAGATAAAAATGACAAAAATGGAACCAAAATATAAATGTGATGATCCAATTCTATGTTTTGGGAGTGCAAACATCAATGCAAAAAATTAAGTTAAAATAGAACCGTTGAAGTTTTTAACATACAAAAGCCACAAAATTAATGAATCTTGTACTATCACCATATTTAAAAATAAATATGAATATTAAATAAGGAAATTGATTATATTGTTTAATTCAATTTTTATATTAGATATGTTACTAGTTTTTACCAAAAAGTTGCAAAATAAAATTTTACCCTATATGTAAATTGGTTTGTTAGATTTTGAAGTGTAAGTGATCAATTTAAAAAGTTATACTAACAACAACATTTCAAAAATAATAGTAATGAATGAAAAATAAATAGATCAGTATCTAATAAACATTAAAATAGTTGACTATTGATTTAATAAGTGAATGAAACTACAATTTTATAAGATATCAAGGAATACGACAAAAGGATACTTCAAAGGAGGACAAAGGGAAACTTATTCGGAGAGTCCAATGTCATAATTTAGATATCGACATAATACTCCATTTGACCATATGTACGTAGAAAATAGTACTAATTAAAAATACACACATTGGTCCTTCGAATTTTTTGGTGTGGTTTGGATCTTGAACATTAATATTTTTAAAAAACGGATCATCCAATAAAGTCATCACAACATTATCATTCCAGTTGATCAACACAGAAATAGTAGGACTATATGGTAAGTCAATAGAGGAATATTGATTCTTATTCATTGACGTTGATACACCTATTGAAGGGATATCCATTTCCTGTGTCATTGTAGGAGACACTGGATAATACATTAGAGGAGCCATCATTAATTAAGGCATTGAAGAATCAATCATTGGTGAAGGCATCATAGAATCCATCATTGGTGAAGGAATCAGAGAATCCATTATTGTTGACGGCATTGGAGGGGTCAGTCCAGGTGGTTTTCCAACAGCCATGTGTTGAGGCATTGGAGAAAACAATTGTGGAACCAATGGAGGGAACATTTGTGAAAACAATAGAGGAGAAGGATCCCTTGGTCCTTCAGAGTTGTTCCTACTAGGTACCATTGGTTCAACAATGAGTTGAGGGGAATTCGATGTAGAACCCTCTCCATCAGCCTCTTTTCTCATTAGTTCACGTACGTGTTTGAGATTTTTATTCGTTACACAATGTAGGTCGTTGAGATCGGAAGGTTTCATGTCAACAAAAATATGTTTTCTCTTGAATACCTCATACATCTCATTTGTCATTTCCTTGACCCTATTTTCCTTTCTTACCTTTTGAAGTTGTTCCTCCAACTTCTTTATCCTTCGCATGGTGAACTCTTCTCTTGTCACCATGTTTTTAGATCTCTCCAATGTCGGCAACTCCTTAAACTTTATAAAGTGTTGCGTACAACATCATTATTTGAAAATGTATGTGGTTCATTTCTGTAAGGGTTATATATGACTGTAGCCACTTCAACATCACAAAGTGTTTTTAGTTCGTCATATTTTTTTCAAAATCCCTTTCAGTATAGTTGGGTTTTAAAAGGTGTGAATGGAAAATGAAGAGTTGCGACTTTTATGAAGAGTTATGACTTTTATTAAAAGTTGCGACTTTTATGAAAAGTTGTGACTTTTATGAAAACTTGTGACTTTTATGAAAGGTTGTGAACTTTCTGAATGATTGAGACTTTTCCAAAAGGTTGTGACCTTTCTGGTAAGGCACAATAAGAACTTTTCACACTACCCTTTGTTTTCTATAAATTGATGGATTTCTCTCATTTTAAAAGAATTAATTTTTTGGACTTCTTCTACTACTACTAAATCTAGTATTCTAAGTGTGCTTTACTGTCGTTGAGTGGTTCGGTGACACCGTGATTTTAGGTACCGATACATCAGTGAGTAACATCGTTCTATCCTAGGAGGATATATTTCATTAACCTCGGGTACTTGAGGGGAATAATTTCCTTATGGGGACACTGTGTATTCAGTGGGCTCAATTTTCTTTCTTTGAGAAGAATATTTTGTATATTGTTTCTAATCTTTTTCTGATTCTATTTTCTCTACTAGTTTTTAATTTTCTATTTTTGAAATACCGTTGAAACTTTGTTGTTTCTTACCAAGTTCTTCAAAGTTTTGTTCAAATTATCTTAGGAATAATGGATGAACAACAATCTTAAGGAAATTATTATACTGTTGGTATTTCTTGTATTATACTGATTGAGGGAAACAGATCATGGAAGTAGAAGATTAATGCACTACTTCTTTAGAATTCGGTGCCTTGTTTAGAAAGATCAAATTGAAAATGACCAGAAAAATGGGTGGTATTCCGATTCAAGATTACACGACCTAACTTTCTTATTATTTATCTAAGGAGGAAAATAGTTTATAAAAGCTAATTCTTTGAAATTTATCATGTGTATCTTTGGAAAAGGATCTGCAAACAATATGTGTTGGAATGATTTTCTTTGGCAAATAGTGTTGCCTTTAAAATTCTTTAGTTTGCAGAATGAGAGATGTATACTTTTGTTTGATAAGATAGTGTAACACCCCGTATCCGAAAATAGAGATTTCAGATTTCTAGTGTTACAAGTGGCACTCACGGACACCATCCATGGATTGTAGATGGACTCACGGTCCGTCCTGCAGGTCCGTGGTTCATGAAAGAAAACTTCCCCAGAACTCAGTCAGAAAATTTGGCTAAGTGTTGACCCACAGCCGGACTTACGGTCCGTAGGTCAGGTCACGGACCGTAGTTCGTGTTCGTGGATCGATGCCCCAAATGCCCAGCTTCAGTCTCGATTGACGGTTGACCAGCACGGACTGTCAATCGATCCACGGTTCGTAGGTCTGACCGTAGATGAGGATCAACAACCAGTTAGCTGAAATATTGTTGATGGATCAACTTCAGATGGCCATAACTTTTAGCACAAATGGAATTGTGTGTCCCATGACCTATGATATGATAGATAATTGAATCCTCTTTCCAAAGCCACAGAGTTTGCTAAAATCCGACCTTGGAGTAAAACATTATGCTCGTTTTAGTGAAAGCCTGTCGAGCATGCTTGACCTACGGATCCAATCGACGGACCGTCGATTGACCTACGGCCCGTCAGTCCAATCCGTCGGTCACTCCGACAGCAATTAAGTCAGGGGTCTTTTGGTCTTTTCCTATGTCGTTGTACCCCTAAGATACGTCATTTAGACCCTAAATCATGAGGTTTTAGTCAGTTTAAGCCTAGAAACATAACTAGAACTTACCTTAGTCAAAATCATTAATCAAACTTAGAAGAATTAGAGTGTAAGAGAAGAAGAGAGGTCAAGAACCCTAGTTCAAGAACTCAGAAAGTTTCCTTCAGTTCCTGCCCCGAAAGCGAAAGATTTCTCCGTGGAATTCGTCACCAGGTTTGTGGGATTTCACTAGTGGGTTCCTTTCGCCCATTAGGTCCCTAGTTTTCAGTCAGATTCTTGATTCCATGATTTTGAACAGACCTAGGGTTTCTAGAATTTTCAACAGATCATCATGAATTAGTTATTTAGATGTTCCCAATCAGATTATCATGTTATTACATCATTTCTCGCATGAATTTTAGAACCCTAGCTATGTATTTCTTTAGTTCTTGAATTACACATGCTAGGTCAGATATCTCAGTTATTCAGTTATACATGCCTCAGTTATTAATGCATCATTATCAGATTAATTGTTGCATTCTCAGTTTGCATGTTC
>JAJOOR010017406.1:0-22751 GCA_036250505.1 Solanum acaule
TATGAAAATCTATTTTCTTAAAATGAAACTATCTCTTCTTCTGTATGAAAATCTATTTTCTTAAAATGAAACTATCTCTTCTTCTGTATGAAAATCTATTTTCTTAAAATGAAACTATCTCTTCTTCTGTATGAAAATCTATTTTCTTAAAATGAAATAAATAGATCTACATTGTTTATTTGAACTCAGAGCTGATTATTTCAAGTGACATTTGCTAATTTTCATGCCATAACGATCTTATTCTGAAAAATATAATTCAAATTCCCATTGCACATGTTCTAGCTATTATTGTGACAAAATTCATGATTAATATCATTCATTGTTAAATAATATTACCCATGAATTTTATTGTTTAATTAAAAAAATTAATCATCGTTTATTTCAATGAAAAATCTTAATATTGATTCCTTTTCTTCAAATTCATGAATTAATTACTCGTATAAAATGAAAAAAATGTTAAAAGGGGGATTGAGGTAGGCAATCAGAAGAATTCATAGATTTCTCTTTATTTCTTGTAAGCAAAAATCACAATTAAAACACAAAATATAATTATTTCATTATTTGGAAAATTAAAAGGGGGATAAAGTTGGATTATCATTTGTATTTATAATACTAATATCTTCATCTTTGATTTGTGGTCCACAGTCACACATCAGTCCTTCATTACAAAAAGGTATGCAATGATACTTAGTACGAAAGTGTTCACAATCTCCATCATGATAGCAATCTCCAAATCCTTCGACTTTATAACATAAAACATCTATAAAAAAAAAGTAATATTAGAATCATTTGAATTAGCTGATGGTAAATAACTAATAATCATAATATGATGATGAACATTTCCAAAACACCCAGTGCGGATAAGTTTTACCCGTATACGTGTTTAAACAAAAGTATTAAATAAAACTAATAATAAACACTTAATGTGTTTACTAAAAAAATATATTGAAAATATGAACAGTTAACATAATATGGTCATAGATCTTAGATGGTAATTTGATAAACTTGATAAGCTACTCTTTTTGGTAAAGTGACTAAAACATCTTTAACTTCTTTTTTAATAAAAAATTATAAATTTAAAAGGTTCTTTCTAAGAAATGAACATGAATAGGAAATGAAGAGGTTCTTTTTGTTTTTAAGAAAGGAAAGGTATTTTCAAGATTAAAAAAAATATTAATTAAAAAAATAGTAAAAGTTCTTGATCAAACTAAAAGTGTTTACAACAACAACAACATACCAATTTAATCGCACAGAGGGGCTATGGAGAAGGTAGAATGTATGTAAATCCTTATACTTATCTTTGTAAGATAGAGAAATTGTTTCCAATAGGCATTCGACTTAAACTGAAAGTGTTTATAAGCTGAAAAATCATAAATTGAATGTGATTTATTTATGACTTTTGACTTATAAGTACTTTGTTAGCAAAGGCGGAGCTAGGTGGGGTTCGTGGGTTCGAACGAACCCACTAACTTTTTCGTAGACCCTGTATTTTTACTAGAAAATTAAATAAATATATATGTATATTAACTTGTGAATCCGGTTCAGTGGTAAAGAAATGATTGTAAAACGTTAGAGTTGTGGGTTCGAATCCCCCTTATCCAAACCATCCTCTCTTTTAGAACCCCCAAACTCTTAATCCTGGATTCGCCTATGTTTGTTAGTTTATCAAACATGTATATTTATCAAAGACCATAATTTTTATTTTTAAAACAATTTTATCAGCTTATAAACTTAATCAAACATCATAATTTTGTCTCATGATATAAAGAAAACAATTAGGGAGAGAGTTGAAAACCTATAGCAACCATAAAAATTGCCATGGTAAAAACCAACTTCAAAGATGCCTTCTTCATATCTAGAATGTTTTTGTTTGCCGTTTGCACAATTGTAAATTTTTTAACATACTTTTATAGTCTAGAAAATAGCTTCATTTATGATAAAAATCATCGTTACATTTTAATAAATGTCCTCTTTTTAATGCTCCATTTACTATTCAAATAAATGTAACTTACTTTTCAATCCCTTATACTTCATTTAAGAATAACTTTAAGATTTTTTTTTTTGAATGGTCACTCAATTATTAACAATTATTCAAGTAAAAAGGTCACTCTATACTATATATTAAATATAAAAGGGTCGTTTGCACTATGTATTCAACCTATTTAATTTACGCAGATCAAACCAATTGAGAGGATCAATTTAATAGTTGATTAAAATAGATAGATTTGTATTTTTTAAAAGTTCGATTAAAAAAAAATTACATCACCAATATGTATCATGTGTCACATATATTGGTTGAGTGACTTTGTAGGTGAAATGAAAATAGATTGATGACTTTCCTATTACTAAAAATAAAGAAAATAACTTTCTAATATAATTATCATCAATTGAAGGACCTTTCTGTTATTGAAAAAAAAACTCTTGTGAGATAATTACGATTAATCAGTGACCTTGAGAGAAATCAACTCTTTTTTTTTTGTAACTCTACAAGACAACAAGGAACAAATATTGTACGAATGAAATGTAACACTAAGTTAGGGGGATAGAGATGTGTCTAAGAGGAATTTTGTGTAGTTTTTTAAATTACTCTTAAGTTGTGTATTTATGTAATTTTTCCTTTATTATTATCATTAGAAATCTAGAATAAAAGGTAAAAAGTTGATAGTAGAGAAAATACATTTCTTGGCCCATGAAAGAGATGTAACTATTTCTAAAAGTAGTAATAAATTCTTTCGACCATGTGGAAAATGTAGTTTAAGCAAAAATGATTGCACATATATCTATACGATTGTAAAAAATTTATATCGGTACGATTAAATTGTTTAATACTTTAAATATTGATAATATTAGAGAATGAAATATAAAGATGGATTGTACAATTTTTCTTTTTAAAAAAAATTATGGTACAATTTCAACACATTTACGAGGTAGTGATGAGTTTTATGTGGTTTAAGTTCGACCCGTGCGCGGTTAAAAAGATAGGAAGGTAGTGACGAGTTTTATGTGGTTGAAGTTTGATCCGTGCGAGGTTAGAAAGATAGGAAGGTGTGATGAGTTTTATGTGGTTTAAGTCCAACTCGTGTGCGGTTAGAAAGATAGGAAAAATAAAAGAAAATGCTGGCTGTGGGGTTTAACTCCAACTCGTGCGCGGTTAGAAAGATAGGAAAAATAAAAGAAAATGCTGGCTGTGGGGTTCGAACCCACGCGCACTTATGTGCAGAAGATCTTAAGTCTTCCCCCTTAACCACTCGGGCAAACCAGCAAGATACTTAATTCAAGCAAATTATTTTATTAGTACAAAGTCTTTTAGTTTCGTTATTATAAAAAACATTTTCAACCAAATTTTTATTTTAAAAAAAAAAGACTAAGAAATTTCATACTGTGATAAACTAACATTTACAAAATTAGATATAATACGAAAATTGGTTTGGTTCAAACCGGGTCAGCGAAGGAAATACGTTAAATGGGTGGATTTTAAAAGAATTGGGTATTTAAAATTGGGGGTGAGTTATTTGATTCCTAAGTTGATATGTGGCCTCCGTTAAAATTAGGGATATATGTGTCAAAGTATAACGATAGGGGTATATTTGATCCGAAAGTATAACGAATGGTATATTTAAACTATTTCCTATAGTACGTGGGTATATTTGACCCTTTGCCCTTGTAAAAATAGTTTGACTAATTGATCCATACTAGATCTATTTTTTTTATTTTTTTAATGAGCCTTATTATTAAAAAAAAAACACTTAATTATTCGATATACACAGCAAAACAATAAGTATGTGTATTTGCAACAAATATTTTGAAATACAAAAAAATATTACAATCACAAAGTAATTTTTTTAATATAAAAAATGATTTTATTCATTAAGATGTATTTGCAACAAGCCTATAAGTCAAGTACGCAAGAACAATTTATATATAGTCGAAGAGACTCTCAAATACAAGAAGTACAATACGATCGGAAAGTAATTTTATATATATATATATATATATATAGAAAAATGATTATTGATAGTATTGTGTATTCACTTTTTTTTGTTTTGGTTTTTCGACCGATGTTCAGTACCTATATTAGAACTCGATTAAATTTGGATTCAAGCCACGAAATACTACATTAGGGGGTTGAGGGGGAAGGGGGTAAACCGCTCCCTAACAAATGTGACTTTAGCCAAAGAGACTCGAACCTGAAACATCTGATTAAGGATAAAAGAATACTTAACACTAGTAACACCTCGGAAGTGTAAAAGTCATTAGAAGTTGAAAAGGTGAAGAAAATGTTGTTGGTGCGAGTTAGTATGAGGCTATGTACGGGTCGTATAGGGTTCTACGACTCATGGATGACAGTCGTGGTTGAGACCTTGAAAGATCGGCATTTCAGGATCACCATGAATGAGCAAACATGATGGCTCATCGATTGGAATATGAATCGTGTTTGTGACTCGTGGATTCAAGCTTCAGAACTCAGGGATTCTACGAGGGAGTGTACAGGTCGTACATTGGACGATAACTCATGAAAGTGGGTTTGTGATTTGACTTCAGAAAGATGGGTTTTCTAAATATAGTCCATAAAGAACCAGTACAGTTTGTGGTCCCTTGTACGGTTCTCAAGATTAATTGGATCTTTTTCTACTCTTTCGAATTCTAAACTATATCATTTGGGGTTATTTAGAACACTCTAAAGGGTTCATGGGGGTCAAGCTCTCCCTTTCGCTTTCATTCTTTCAAAACCCTTAAGTCTTCTTCTCCAAGTTCCTCTCAAGGTGATTTAAGGTTTCTTCAAGTTTCAAGCTTTCTTTTTCAGATGTCAATCTAGGATTCATCAAGGTATGTGAGAAATTCATCAATGGGTTTCTCTTCACCCATTGAGTTCCAAAGAAATCTTAATTTCTACTTATGATTCTAATCTAATTTCTAGGATTTTCACGATTTTCTTATGAGTTCAATTGGATATAGTTTTATTCATCATTATTGATCTTATTATGCGTGATTTGACCATATTTCAAAGTTTTTGATGATATTCACATGAACCTAGGCTATAGAACTATCTAATGCTTATGAACTGAGCTTTGAAGATATCCATGCATTATGAATTGAAGAATTTATGAATCAAGGATGCTTTTAGATAAAATATCAAATATGTTTTGTGAAATTGGATACCTTTGATTGAAGTAATTCTTATTATGAAAGACAATCAGAATTTAGATGTTTTAGACAAGTGTCTCTTATATGTATGTTATGAAATCATGATTTAAAGGAGTTATTCTTATGATTATGAAGTTTATGAATGATTTGGTAATACTAGATTCTTACTATTTCAAAGATTATGAATATGGTATGATTATGCATGTTTTTCGTTGGGAGTTTACTTAGCACCGAGTGGACTTTGGGATGAAGGTTCACCCGTTAGTAGATGCGGAGTTTTCTAGTAGCAATCGTCTTGTCCCATAATTATGTGCCCCCGTAGTACTTGCCCCAGATAGAGAATAGCTAGTGGATCCATGTAAGCTTATGATTATGGTCCTTACCTTGGCAAGTAGAATACTTTCTTTTCGGCATGGGAGCACTACGTTGAACTCATATGGTTTATGTCAGTTAAGGGTAACTCTTACAAATATTTATCATGACTTCCTCAAATACTTGTGTTATGATTATGATTTAAAAAAGAATGCATGACCTTGTACAATGTTTCATAAAATCATATGATCAGATTTATGTTATGTTTACTTGGTCATTACATTATCACGTTTTCAGACTCATTATATTATTTGTTATACTCATGCATCTTTCCAATACACAGTACATTCCGAGTATTGACTGTATATATCTCTTGTGCCTATATTGTCTTATAATATAGGTTTCGACGCACCTTACTCAGACCGTGGTTAGTATTGAATTCTATCAGGTTTGCTCAAGATTGGTGAGTCCTCATGATTTGAGGGCATACCACATATGTTCGTTTATGTCTTTCAAACTTACTTCAGTTTTCAGATTGTTCGAGTGAGATAGGGCTTGTCCTAGTCACTATTATGTAGTAGAGGTTTGTTGTCAGACATAATATTTTCATGTTTATGATTTTGTACTCTGATTTGGTATTATATGAGATTTCCACTAGAGACTATGATCCACTTATCTCCTTATTGTTGTTATTTTAGTGCCATGTTATACCATGTGATTTGCTTAGGATCTCTTAGGACTCTAAATACCATGTCACGTCTAGGGGTAGTCTTGGGTCGTGACACCACTCCACCACAAACCCTTGTTGGCAATTTTGTGTATTCATTTAATTCCTACTTCCTGATTTTTCTCTATAATTCAAGGGTCACTAATAATGTATTTATCGAATGTACGATGATGCAGACCTACTTATGAAATGTTTGATTATCGAGAACATCAGACAACACTTCGAGGAACATCTCTTGGCCATTTCACTTATGGGTGAGTCAATATTTAATGTCTTAGTCTCTATGTAAATCCAAAAAAATTGTAGGATTTTAGAAATGTCTTTTCAAGAAAATATATACCAATCTATGTAGGAGTAAACTAGAGTTTAGAGTAAAATAACTCTAAGCAATTCTAGGAGGCATTGAATTTGTCTTGTAAATGCTCGACTTATTAGGATATTTCATTCCCGTATTAATCTTAGTTCCAATTGAACATCCTAAATCCTAATAATACAATACTCGAATTAAACACTTTCAAACTCTAGTTAAATTAACATAAAATATGTTATCTTCTATAGTTATACACAGTAAACTTAAGTAGGAAGTATATATTTTATGTGATCAACTCAACTATTTAGTATATAAATAAAAACAAATATATTTTTCTATCTCGAAAATATCTAATTAAAACTAACTTGATGTCTAAATGAAATATGCATAACAAGTTAAATTAGTTAGTTACAAGTTACGACTCTTTAACATTTTTTAGAATCATCCAAAGTTTCTTCATCAGTATAAATTCTCCTTCTTCTTTCATCAAGATTCTTTCATTTCAGACCAAGAAAAACCTTAAAGAGAGAAATGAACTGAACTGAAGTGTAATGGCGGAGCATTTGGCATCGATTTTTGGTACAGAGAAAGACAGAGTGAATTGTCCATTTTACTTCAGAATTGGTACTTGTAGACATGGCGATCGTTGTTCTAGGCTTCATACAAAGCCCAGTATTAGCCCTACACTTCTCCTTCCTAACATATATCAAAGGCCCGGCATGCTTACACCTGGTGTCGATGTAAATGGTCAACCTATTGATCCTCTCAAAATGCAGCAGCATTTTGAGGTAAAAAAATCTAAATTATCAATTTTCAGTTTTTTTTTTGGATTTCGAGTTATTTTGTGGTTATGTAGATATTTAGTGATGTTAATGTTTCTTAAAACTAGTAAATTGTATGCAGTGGCGGCTCAAGCTAATTAGTGGCCTAAAGCCAAAAATAAGTTAGAGGCCTACATTTTAATTATTATTTTTTTATCTGAGATTCAAGTTATTTCTTTCTTTTTAATAAAAAAAGTTTTATTTTTTTATGATCTTAAACTAAAGATATATATATGCCAAAATATTTTTTTAATCTTGTGGTCTTAAACATATCATGTGGAAGTTAAGTTTAAAAATTAATCCATAAAAAAGAAACATTCTTTAATGTTTCGAAACAAATTAAAACATTCTTTTTTTTGTTAAAAAAGCTTAAGATAATTTTATTATTACTAAAAAATTAGGCCCTTCGATTTTGGGGGACTAAGGCATATGCATCATCTTTAAAGGCATTGAGTAACCCTTGATTGTATGCTCGTTTGTGGATTTGCTTAGAGGTGGAGCTGGTGGGGGTTTGTGGGTTAAGATGAATCCACTACCTTTTTAGTAGACCATATATTTGTATTAGAAAATTAAATAAATCTATGTATATAAACTTGTGAACCATCAAACAAAATTGATTTAGAACTCTAAACTCCTAACCTTGCTCCGCCTAATGGAAGAATTGTAGAACAAAAAGAAGTAAGCTAAAAGCTTTTGTGTTTTTTATGGGCAAAAAGATATTTGTTTCAAGATATCATGTAAGTGGTATTCTTAATTTGAGATGGTTAATACGTGATTCTATCTGCAGATAAAGTCTTCTCATACTTCATTTTATCATATTATGTTTTTCAGTTTATCATATTATGTTTTTCAGATAGGTTCTTTAGGTAGATATTTTGATGGAATGTTACTTATTTTGATAATGTTGCACGATTATTTTTATGAAGATTTATTTTTATGGAGAGATTGAGAACTTAAACATTTGTAACAATATTGGAGATCACATGGTAAGTCTTTTCTGGGGCTGATTTAGATTATGAGTGGCATTTTTATTTATGTACAATGTGCATATGCAGGTTGGCAACGTGTATGTTCAGTTTAGAGAGGAGGAACAGGCTGCAGAAGCTCTTAAAAATCTTACCAGAAGACTTTATGCTGGTAACATTTTTGCTCCACTAACCCTTTCCTTGTAAAAGTATTAGAGCATCAAGTGAGATAGTTTAAAATGGTATAAAGGCTATGTCACGGACTTAGAGTCTCACTAAAGCTCCGTGCGACACTTGACAACTTACTCACTTATCTTTTAAGATCTTGTAAGCTCAAGTAAGCCCTTTTGAAACTAAGATCACTAAGAGAATAAAAGGAAAAACAAGAAAGCTTTATAAGAAGGCTTTATATTGCTTGGCAGATTGCTTACAACTTGTGTGATGCTTGGCAAATGAATGCCCAATCTATTTATACTACAACCTAGGAGCTAAAGTGTAATTTAAAATTGTTTTACAAGTCTCTAAAGTATTTACACTTTGGTCCTCTCTAGAATTCTCAACATATTCTAGGATGTTCCAAAGTCTTCTTGAAATATCTAAAGGTTCTAGAGTTATCCATAAGCCTCTCCACAACTATAGATTCTTTCTCCCCTATTCGGATGCAAAATTTGACTGGCAAAGTGGCGGTACATGACACTTAGTACCCTTAGATGGAGCCAGAATTTTTAGTTTGTGGTTTTTGAATCAAAATTTGTTTTGCTTATTGAGTTGTGTAGATTATTTGTACATATATATTTTAGCCCAAATAAAGGGTTTGAGCCAAAATAAATCACTACTTTATTCTGCCGAACCAGTGCCTTGTTGATAGGCAGCTATCTCTGGGTTATGTTACTTGTTTAGATACTTAAAGTTATGACTAGTTCCTCAAACTTTTGCTTGTAACTGCAGGGAGGCTCATCATTGTGGAGTTTTCTAATGTAACTACTTTTCATGAAGCGAGCTGTATACAGTATGAAGAGAGCAGCTGTAGTCCTGGAAGTGCTGTATAAGATTATTCAAGTAAATCAGCTCCTTGATGATTAGTGGTAGTCCTGGACGTGTATCTATATCATTGTAACATTAAGGAGAATGTCTGAACTTGAACATTTAACCTATGCTGCTCAGACTCTTCATAAATGATGTCACAGTTGGTCGGATCTTTCAAAAATGTACTACTTTTGGAGGATCCGACACACACCCGTCCACATTTTTGAAGAGTCTGAGCAACATAGCCTATAATTGCCTGGAAGTACAATACCGTATAAACTATAAACTATAATTTTTTGCTTTTCAAGCTCCATATCCTTTTATAGAGTGGTATTGTGACTGTGCATGGCGTTTTTAAAAAAGAAAGATAAAACTGATGAATACTCATTAAGGTTTTAAGGGTATAATGTTAAAAAGGAAAGATCGTGTATAAATTTTTGTATAGCTATCACTTTCACCTCACACACTTTCCCTTGATTGTTAGGACTTCTAAATTAAATTGCCGTTGGTATTGTACAACGACTACACCTTAGTTCCAGAGAAGTTGAGATCGGCTATATGAATCCTTAATGATAATGTTTTTCCATGTAATGAGACGGCGTTAGTAAAATTCCGTCTTCTATTCTGGAGTAATGCAGCTTAGGTATTGGTATATGATTCATGAAAGCTATAACTTTGCATAGGACCTTGCTGAACTTGTTCTGTCCATATGTCTAATAAAATTGTCAATTGTTATCAATGAAGTGATGGAAGATCAAATTCGACTCTAATATTATGATGTCAAATTAGATCTTAGGTCTAACTCACACTTCATTAATTAATTCAAAGGAAAAAAGAACTATTTTATCGAAACTCAAAATTTCATTCATTTTCCATATATCGATATCCTAGTTCCTTTTCTTTTTAAAACTTTAACACTCAACTTTGTTGACAATGTAGCTTTTAGGCATTTTCTACGTTTCTCGTTGAAAACTACCATAAAGAAAAAGATTTGTTAATTTCATTAATTGAGAAATGTGACACGTCTAAATCTAATTAAAAGAAGCTTTTCATTTGATTAGACAAAAGCACAACATAATTTGATACTTTCCTAGCACCTTTTTATTGTCTTATGTTGATTAGTGGATAATGACGTAGAATAATAAGACTCATATACCCCACAAATAATAATACCAATAATAATTAAAAGAAAAAAAGTCTTTACGTCTACTCTTTTCGTTTTAAATAATATGTGATGCTTTTTTTCCCTATATATCATCAATTAATCACACTACTAAATAAACGGAAAATGATAAAAAAAAATATCCTTGACGTACTAGAAATGATTTAAAATTATCGTTGTCTTTTTATTGAATTAAATTTGTCCTTCTTTCCATTAATTAGATAAAAAATGTGATTAACTTATTAGAAATGACTCAAAATGCTATCTGTCAACTGGTGAATCAAATTCACCCCTAACTTTATTTTCATGTTTAAAATTGTCTTTCTATTAACAATTTGATTATATAACATTTAAATAAATACATGACCTTTATATATTAATCCACATAAAATTATGACCCATCCATGACCTAACTCAACATATCCATTTTAAATTAATGCATCCAGGTGATTGATATAAATTATTTTTCACCTCCCTTTTTATTCAAGCTTGAATTAATCTAGGATGTTCAGAATTAAAAGTTTCCACGACAAGCATCTATGTCAATTAAGAATAAAGTTAATTCACGACGTCATAACCCCGACCCTTAATATCTCAGTTTACCAACTCGTTGTTGGTCCGATTTCGAGATGACAATAGTTCATAAACAATATATCAAAATATCTTAAGATATTGCATTGATAAATCGTATATCTCGTTATTGTTTTTTATAAATAAATATTTGTGATTATAAACTTATAAAAAATACACATATTTATTAATATTCACTAGTTAACAATAGTAGCAACTAGTTATTCTTTAAATATAATCCTTTGACATAGTATAATCAATTATTTTTTTATGTTGAACACGAGTTCTTTCTTCTTCTTCTTCTTTTTTGCATAATTTAAAATGATGAGTCTTTTTTCTTTTCTTTTTTATACAAAATATAAACTTATGGATCAAATTTTACATATCAAAATTTTGGAATTCCAAATTATTATTTTTGGAGCATTTAATCAAACACAACAAATTAAAATTATACATGTCCTAACGCCGGCTAAGAGTAATAGAAACAATGAATTAAAGATGGTGTGACACCTTTCAGGATAAAAGAAATATAATAGTGGCCACACATCCTTATAAACTTGATTTTAATTATATATATCTTTTTTTTTTATGAAAGATTCGAAAATATCATTTTCTTTATGGATATATACTTCTGTAATAGTCATACATATTCACAATTATTAGTCCCACCCTAGTAACTAAAATAGTCTTTTGGAGTGTGTGGATTAGATATGTATGAGTAGAAATAATCCACACCTAACTTCAAATATTTAGAGAGAACTATCTTCAATATTTTCCCTAAAGGTCACAACATAGTTTGACAATAAGAGACTTAATTAATATGTAATACAAGTTCCTATTCATCTCCTTTAATGGATCGTACAGTTAAGAACTCACATGGTCAGAAGATGTATGTTGCAGAGATGTGGATATTGAGATGGATGTATGGGTGTACTAGGAGTGAAAAGATTAGGAATGAGGTTATTTGGGAGATGATGGGAGTAGCCTCTTTGGCTCATGACAAGATGAGGGAAGCGAGACTGAGATGGTTTGATCATGTGCAGAGAATGTGCGAAAAGTTGGATGTAGCGGGTACATGGAGGGGTAGGGGTAGGCCGAAAAAGTATTAGGGAGAGGTGATTAGACATGACATAACACAACTTTATATTATCGATCAAGGACATGACTTTAGATAAAAAAGAGTGGAGATCGTGTATTTGGGTAGAAGTATTGTCTTGTCTTGTTATTGGTTTTCAATTATCACATTTTTTTTATAGTTCTTATTATTTTATTTCTTGTAGTTTTCTTCTCCTTCAAATTGGATTTGATACACTTAAATCAAGACTTTTTCAAAATAGTGTCTTAACCACTACGAGGTAGTGGACACTCTACCCTTCTCATATCCCACTTTATGAGATTTCATTGAATATATTGTTGCTATTGTTGTTGTAGTACTCTTTAATGAAATATTTTTCATATCTAAAATTCGAATCCAAAACTCTAGTGATTTGTTTAAATAGTGATAAGTGACAATGTAAATAGTACACAATTTAATAAAAACATAAACAAAAAGTAAAAATATCAATAGTTGTACATACATTAACATTCCAAATTTAACACTTGAAAACTATGTTACATCATGTTGAGATCGATCACTTAATCATATACATCTTTCTCAACTTTGAACCAACTATATAACATGTATATTGTATATTGTATAGTATAATACAATCTCAAATGTTTAGTATCAAGCTATAACAAGATAGTTTTTGTAAAAAAATAACACTATTCATAACTAACAGCTCCAGACTTTCAAAAGCCTACTCGTTTTCGAATATTGAGTAAATTAACTTGAGAAACGATCGAGCGGAACTTAGAATATCATTAAAAATAAGAAATATTACTAAGTTGCAAGACTATAAATTTTAATCTTTTTTTTTTTCACAATAAAAAATCCATGAATTTTAGCCATGGCAAAGGTATCTTGGTAGTTGTATCAGCTTGTTTCCCACAACTTAAAGACGACGTCGTTGAAGCAACATTTTTTGGGCACATAAAGAAATTTCTTGATCCCAGTGCATTGAGATTTTCTTCCCTCTCCAAACCTAAACAAATAATTCAAAAATAATAATATTATTAATAAAATAACAATTTCTCGTAATTTAATTTTTATACACTTATTTAAAATAAACTAATCAGAAAAATTAATTTTTGATTAGATAGAAAGAAACATTATTTTCGATAGATTCCGGATGAGTAGCAAACATTAAAGTACCCTCAGTTCCAGGTCTTGTGGATCAATGAAGAATTGGGGATCCTCCCGACCATAATAAATTAGTTGATAGAGAGAGGAAATCTGGTCACGAGATACTAAGGGTTCATCCGAACCCTCCATTTATATATGGTTAAAATAATATTTTTTTTATATATAGTAGATGTCGAACTCTCAATTTATATATGATTAAACTATTTTTTTATGTATATATAATAGATCTCAAACCTCTTTTTACTTGTCTGTCTATTTCTACAGATTTTAAATCTCTTATCGAAAATTCTGATTTTGCCACAAACCATAACCAAGGTTAAAGAATCAACAAATAGAAATCGAAAAATACAAGATTAATATTAATATTTTGAAAATTTTATAAATAAATAAGAATATTACTATATACTATGCTATATTATATGTGTGCTAAATCATATAATTAAGCATATCATAATTTAAAATTATAAGTATATATTTTTAAAAGAAGTAATTGGCTCTTACTTTCTAAGCTGAACTGCGAGTAATGAAGATCGTAATCGGCGGCGTCGACGGAGGAAAGTACCGGCCGTCTTCCTTCCTTCGAGTACTGCCGTAAAGCGGCAGCGATGAGATCTGCTACCGTCGATTCCAACGATATTAGTACCTGTACAGGTCCAACACTCCTTTGAATCGTAACATTTAACAGCAACTTCGTCAATTTCATCGGACGGATATTCGCCGCCGTCGATTCACCGGCGGAATATATGCCGCCGGCGAGTAAGTCCGGTACCGTCTTCGGCCTTCGCAGCAATTCCTTTTTACTGCTCCCTGAGCTCTGGCCGTGAAACGACTTGGATTTCTCCGATAACCTCATATCCTTTCGATTCTTCTCGTCGTTACCTCGCCGGTGAGTTCTCGGAGATGGCATCATGATTGCGTGCAAATGGATTTGTTACTTGAATCGGAGACGGAGGCCGAGAGCGGCGGCGACAACGGAGTGGTGGCGAGTATCGGTTTCCCGGTGACCGGCGGGGATTGTTAGAAGAATGGTAGAATGGTAATTACGAGTGAAGAAGAGGGGTGAAGTGAAAACCTAGCGTTGTAGGAGGAACGAAGAAATTGGCGGCCAGGTATATGCGCTTTTATATTAGTGTAGCCATTACAGAGGGGTATAAAAGGAAATAAAAATAACTAGCTCTACTATTTTTTTTTGGAAAAATTTAGCAAATAGCCCTTAAAAAACTTAATTTAAGCTTTATAGCTATAATTTGCTTACTATGATTCGTTGTTATATGTTAGAGGGAGGAGAAAGGTGAGCGACTTTGGGAGAAAGAGAGGAGAGAGGAGAGCAAGAGAGGACATATAGTGGAGAGAGATAGAATTGTATTTGTATATCTATTGTATTGATATGTACTGTATATATGTAATTAACTAACTGATATACATATGTATTTGTATGTATGGCGAGTGACACCAGACAAAGAGTGGAGAGAGGCAAATTGTGTTTGTATATTCAACATATAATTGATAATTGTATATGTATAATTTATATTTGTATATGCATAAGAGAGTGGGGAGGAAGAGATGAGAGAGGCACGTCTAATTATAGCTAAAAAGGTACTGCGAGTGATAATTAATTTAAACTTAAGTTATATTAACTAATTAATTAATATATATTTGATTATCCGTATTTATCAACCTATAGCCGACTACACCAGTCATATAAAGAGAAAAGGATGGACAGTGCAATAGATCTGGGTGATTGCCGGTTGCCGGTCGGTATAACTGTCATCTTAACGATAAATTTTATTTTTTATTTTTATTTTTCGGCAGCTTAATAAGTGATCTAGTGGGTAATGTGTCAATTTTAAACTATTTATTTGTGCTTGGCAGCTGCACTAAATTAATAAATACTCCTTCCATCGATATTTGTTATGGTAGAACTGCTTCATTTTTAATTATAGGTTTTAGGTTCGAGTTCTAAGTATGAGAAAATCATATTGAGAGTGTCACTTCAAATGTGTCTATAGAGTGCGATCCAAATTTAGTCGGAATTCCATTATGCAGGCACGAGACATTGAATGAAAATAAAAGATAAATAAATATTTGTTCCATACCTTATCATTGGTGTGTTTCGTTTTCCATGAGTTAATTTAATTAATTTTTTAAGGATAAGTTGAATTAATTTAATTTAATATTATAAAATTATATGAAAAAATATAATTTACAAAAGTCTTAATAAATAATGTGTTTTGAATTTTAAAAGACACAATTTACTATCTTGATAAATTATTATACATATCAAGTAAAAAATTTAATATTAATATATTATTTTAATTAAAATTATGTTAAACTCGTAAACGGAACTCTAGTTTTACCCCGAGAGTGACTTGTGAGCTTCGTGGCGTTTAAAGCCCTTGATTATGTCACTACATTCGTAGCTTGAGAGTTGAAGAAATTAGGTAGAAGGAACATAATTCATATCTGTGTTTCGTATTTGAGACTCGATTAAATTTAAATTTGTATCAAAAGCTTCATATTGAGAAGTAAAATGCTCTTAACAAAGGTGATTTCATATTAAAAAAGACTAAGACTCAAAATCGTAAATTAAAAATGAAGAAATATTTATCACTCCAGTCCAAACTTCTATCGGTAGGTACAAGGAATTTAATCATGTTTTTCAAATTATAAGATATTATTATAATTCGGATAAGTTAATGAAGGGATAGAATTCAGACTAATTTCATTGAATGGTTGCAATTCCATGTCCCAATCTATATAGCAATAAATAAAATGCTTATTTACATTTAATGTTTATACTAAATTATAATATTCACTTACTATACATTAATTAAGTAATTTAATAGAGTGAAAACATGTATTAATTATTTTTAAATATAATATTTTTTAGGAAACATGTTTATGCATCTATATAGATATGGTATGTTGGAGTCCTTTTGTTAAAATTCGATCTATCAGTCAAAATATTACTTTCGCATAGCAAGTAAACTTTTGAAATTGATTTAACTCGTCACGCTTTGAAAGTTGTCACTGTCTAAACCTAAATTGAAGTTCTGAAATAGATTCAAATTCAATACCATACGTAATTTCAAAATCTAATGAATTAATCACATGATCAAATTAATAGAAAGCAATTCATTAATTCCTTCTCACTTGTTCAAGTTAAATTAATTATGTCTATAAATATGATTATTTTTTTAATGTGGTGCATAAAAGTGAAGTGATAAGAATAATTTAATTAAATTATCCACTAGTTAATATTTTCTTAATAAATGTGTAAAAAGGGAAAATTATATGAAATAATAAACTATTAATTCAAATTAAATGTTATAGCCATAGTTTATTTTATTTGTAATTTGCAGCAAACATCCCATTTTTTTGCCATCTGGTTCGGTATACAATTAGTCATTTTCGGTATACAATTACCCATTCGGTATACAAATGTATAAAATGTGTTTGTGTTTGTATAAAGCGAGAGAAAAGTGTATATACAAATACAAATACATATATTTTCGTCTTATACACTTATAATTATATAAATACAGATCTTATTATATAAATTACAATGTATAAATGAATTTATACAAAACTGAACAATTTGTATAAAATTAAATATATCTAGCTAATTATACAAATCAAAAGCTCTATAACAAACATAAAATTTGCTATGAAATGCAATTATGCAAACTATAGTTATAACATACAAATATGATTTTTATGTTTGCTATATGTGAAAGTTGCTCTTAAATCACGACAAATAAAATGGATCGAAGAGACAAATTCCTTCCTACTTTATTGAGAATATACCTAGTCTATTTTGGTTAAGATTAACTCAATCAAGTGCAATAATAATATTCTTTCTAATCCAGACGTTATATTATTCTAAAATAATTATAGTTTTCTGATAGAAAGAAAAATATTATATTATATTATGATTTATGACTATACATAAAAATCAAATAAAAAGATTTTTTTTAAAAAAATTGAATAAAAAAATTTCATGATTCAATCTATGAATTGTATATTAGTTCAACTTTAGAATTAACTGAATTAAACGAATCAAAATAAATTGAGTCGGTGAAATAAGTAGGTTTAACATCTTATCAATATCAAACTTTTGTATTTCAATACGTAACCTGCTTATTTATAAAATTAATTGATATTTATCAGCTACTATTAATTGGCTAATTCAAGTGGTGGGCTCTAAATTCACCAAAACTATTAGTCGTTTGATGTGGGGGGTCAGAATAAATAATTTTGGGATAAAATTTTATTGTCTTGTTTGATTGTCATGTTTGGGATAACTTATCCCACCATTTATATCATAGTGATTGGATAAGTTATCTCATATACATGGTGGGATAAGTTATCCCAGAACAATTAAGCTTGGGATAACTTATTCCCAACCAAACGACTTACTACCTAAAAATTATATGTATGTGATTTCTTTCTTTTTATTTTGTCGAAAAATCTGACACTTATTAAGACGATGATAACAATAACATACTCAGTAAAATTTTACAAGTGAAAGATAGAACGGTCTACTATGCGCAAATCTTACTATTATCTTGTGGAGGTAGAGAGACTATTCTCTAAAGATCCTCGATTCAGATGCATGATTCCAAATACAAAGAAGAAAACATAGTAAGTCACAAGGAAACAATACAAAATCAACCAGAAGGAAGCAACAACAATAATAAAATAGTGCAATAATTGAAACACAATAAACAATATACTACTATAAAGAATTAAAAACAATAATATAATGCCCGTTTACTAGAAAAAAAAGTAGTTTTAAAGTTAAAAAATAAAAAGTCAAACTTAAATGATTTTAAGTAAAAAACAAAAAAAAGTAGAGTGAGTCCTACTTTTGATTTTTAACTTTTTAAAGTCATTTTAAACTTATTTTAAGTTATTTTTACTTTGTCAAACACTCCCAAAAGCTAAAAATGACTTCAAAGTAGGTTTGACCAACTTTTGAGCAAATTTATACGGGCTCTAATTAATGATGAATATCAACGACAAGAACTATATAATAATACAACTAGTATAATGACAAATATCCTTTATTTGAGTATCTAATATTAAAAAAAAATTATATTATGACTATACATAATAAATCAAATAAAAAGACTTTTTTTCAAAAATATTTGAACAAAAATTTTCATAATTCAGTCAAATGGTATATTAGTTATATTTTAAAATTAACTGAATTAAATGGATCAAAATAAACCGAGTCGATTAAATAAGTAGGTTTAACAACTCATCAATATCAAATTTTTGTATCTCAACACGTAACCTGCTTATTTATAAAATTAATTGATATTTATCAGCTACTATTAATTATCTAATTCAAGTGGTGTGCTCTAAATTCATCAAACTATCACTACCTAAAAATTAATATGTAGTATGTGATTTCTTTCTTTTTATTTTGTCCAAAAATCCGACACTTATTAAGACGATGACAACAATAACATACTCAATGAAATTTATAAGTGAGAGTGGGGAGGGTCAAATATACGCAGACCTTATTATTACTTCATGGAGGTAGAGAGACTTGTTTTCAAAAGTTCCTCGACTAAGATGCAGCAATTCCAAATACAAAGAAGAAAACATAGTAAGCCACAATGAAACAATGCAAAATCTACCAAAAAGAAGCAACAACATCAATAAAATAATGCAATAATTAAAACACAATAAACAACATATTAATATATATAAAGTATTGAAAATAACAATAAATAATAATAGATATTCAAAAGTCAAAACAAGAACTATACTAATACAACTTGTACATGACAAATATCGACCACCGTAAGCAATATAATACTACACTACCTACTAATCTTCTATCTTAATACGTGTCATCCACATTCTCCTATCTAAAACCGTGTCTTCGATAATTTAAACATAAATAATAGAATATATAAAATGCTACTCCCTGTTTATATAAGATGGAGTAGTGAGTGGCTAAGAGAAGGGGATAACAACTGCAAAATAATAAAAAATAAAATTGTTTATACATCATGTGTGTACATTTGGTGGCTTTTCTATAGTTAAGATTACATATAGGAAACACTGAGTTGGACCAGAAATTGAAAGTGATGAGGAAATCACTAACTTTAATATAGATATATTATTGTTATTATTTGTTCAAATAATAAAAACATGTCAATTATTTATTATGAAGTTTGGGGTGGAATTTTGAAAGAAAAAAGCTCAAAATAATAAAATTGTGCTATTATAAGTACTAAATGTCAAAAAAATAATAATTGCTAAAGTGTGAATTTCACAGGTGAGTCCACTAAATACACTCATACACCCCAAATTAATTAGTGAAATCATGACTTTACTTTTGTTGCTAAGAATGTCAGTACAGAAATATTTAGGATATATATATATATACCTTCTAATTTAGCTTCAGGTTGCATTTACGCCCTTCAATTATGAATATGCACAAATAGATATTTAAATTTGGATAAAATTGAACAAACAGACACACATGTTCTACGTGACATAATACACCTAAGACATCATGTAGGATGCAAATTGGTCATGTATGACATTATTTAGAATGGATGTGTCTATTTATTTATTTTTATACAAATTTAAGTGTCTACTTATGCATATTCAAAATTTAAAAACCTAAATACAAATAATAATAAATTTGATCTCTTTTACCGAGAAGGTCTACGGTTCGAGTTCCTATAGCCCTATAAAAATGAAAATTGTAAAAAAATAAAATTGTATAATAATTGAAGTTAAATTAAAAATATATTTATATATTATGCCCTAATGTTTTCAGGTCAACGAATGGTTGTGACCCCTTCAATGATAGTAAAGATGTTTTTAATAATATGAGTGGTAGGTAGGTTGATAATTTATTGGTAAAATTAATTTTTTTTTTATGTTATTATGGTTTTGCTTTTCTTTCTATTATATTTTTGTCTTATGTTACCACAACATTATAAAGAACTTATTAATTACTTATAGGCACGTTAATAATAATTTATTTTATTAATTATAATAATAATATGCCATACTTCAATCACACAGCATTTCGTCATGACAGAAATATCTTCATCAATCATGTAATAATAATTTGATAAATTAATTAAGCTGCTGATTCCCAATATAAAATCACACAAAATATAAATGCAATTGTGACCTGTCTTTTCCTTCATACTAAGTAGATCCACAATTCCACATTCACTAAACAAACCTTTTTTTTATATATAATTTAAGTTAATAGCCTTCAAATTATTTCGTCTTTTTCCTTAGATATTTTTATGCAAATAACTTAATTTGAAGTATTATAATTAGTGGATATACTAATTAATGGCTTGTCATTTTTTTCTCTTCCCTAAGACAACGACTTTAATTTCCACTATATCCATGCGTCAAAGTTTGTACCATTACTATTTAACAAAAATAATATTATTGAAGCAGATACATTGACGGACGATTACTTGCTTCAAGAATTATGTTTAAAGAAAAAATGACCTTAATCGCATATGCCCTAACTTCATATAATGATATTTCCTAGTATATACAAAATTGAGCTATATATCAAATTTAAAATGATTAAATGATAATAATATATTAATAAAATACATATGTCATGCATCAATTAATATAATATAAACATCGAATGTGAATAATTTTTACTGATTTTTGGTGAGCTCCATTCTTGAGGTACACTTATTTCTCTTTAGTAATTTTTAAAAAAAAATAGTTGGAATTTTTTTTTGCTTGTACATTCTATCGTCCTTTGTTCATGTCATAGAGGCTTCCAACATACATGGGGTTATGAATTTTTCTTTGTTTTATTTATTTATCCAAGTCCTAACTCCTAATTATTTATTTTTATATTACATATATAAGAATAATTCTATTTCATTATTGATGTTTATCTATATTACGTACAGTGGATAGTGTCATAGTTGTGTTGATGGTGTGGAAAAATATATACGCACATCGGAAGCATTTTAGAAATATACTGTTTAGATGAACAATAAATAGCACATATGCTTTTAATTAAAAAAAAAATAAAAATAACACATATGTTTATATGAGAACACATATGATCTTATTAGAACGTATGCGAACACATATATATGATCATGTTAGAACACATTAACTTATTGAAATTTAATTTAAGAAATATCTTTCAAAGTGTGAGCAAATATTTCAAATTAATAACCTGATTCAATACTTGAATGAGCAAGTATTGAAAGAAAACTTATACCTTTTCTACGTTAGACGGAACTTTATATATAAGACACATTTTTCCCCGTTCAAAACCTAAACAAAAACAAGTCTCTTTTCTAATTTTCTATGAAGAAATAAGATTTCTAGTCCCAATTAAATATAAAGGGTTTGAGACTATAAAATTAATTACTGAAATTCATTATTCATGAACTACAAATCATTTGCATTCTTCCATTTATATTTTGAAATCACATTAAGCACTTCTGTAATTTCTCAAATTAAGATAACAAATGCTACTTAGAAAATTAAATTATTGACGAATTTATTTAATTGCTAATTTTCTTTACAACAGCCTAAGGCCCCTAAATACAAAAATGTGCCTTTAAAAAATGATGACACTATACGTAATGCTCCCCAACTCATTATAGGGGTGCTCATAAAGTTTTTTAAGAACAATCGTGTGAGCGTCATAAGACGTCAATATTTATGAGCTAACATACATTAAAAAAAACAAAAAAATCATCTAATTTTATAGATAGACCCCTAATACAAAAATATCTCTTTAATTTATGATGATTAATGACATTTATCAAGAGGCATTATTATGAAAAGACCTTCCTCTATAATTGGATATATTGTTCATAATTACCTCTTACGCACAAAAGAACATGCACTAGGAAATATACCAAAATTGTCAACTATTTTTTCAAAATTGACGTCGAGTCTATCCAAAAAGATTCAATATTAATATTGATTTTTTAAAATTAATATTCCCCTTTCACTGGATTCCACAGTTTATCCATTAATTCCTCAATTATTGAATTCCTCAATTCGTGAGACTTTTACTTCCACGCGCACTACTAAAAATCACTATTTTTTCATTGAATAATATTTAGTGACTATTTCCACATATATTTTCGATTGAATCAGTGAGAAAACGAAAAAATAATATTGTTTTCACAGGAAAAACTTCTCACTATTTCAGCGAGAATGTTCTTTCCATCTTGCGTTTAATTTTTCAGTGAGATAGTTTGATGAAAATATCACATTTTATAATAAGGGAAAAAGTCTGAAATATATCCGAACTTTGACCGAAATTGCTGTTACAATACCAAACTTTGGAAATGATCTTTTACCCCCTGCACTATTTAATAGTGTATTTTAAAGGTATATATGTGCCCACGTGGACTTCATAAATATTGCATAATTATAAATAGTAACGTGTCCACATATATACCTTTAAAATACACTATTAAA